>CAUDMG010000171.1:0-57500 GCA_958450375.1 Homarus gammarus
TTTAAACCACCGTAAAGCAATTGTAAACAGAAGTGACTGGGAGGGGTAATTAACACTGAGTTAACAAGGGAGGGAAGGAAGATGGTACTTAAGGTCGTTGTCCTGTCTCGCGGTCGCCATTTGTTACGAGTTGGGGGATTTAGAATATAGTATTACGTCTACCCATGATCCAACGGGTAACAACAAAAAAAAAAACAAGAGTACATATCTGGACTTAAAAAAAGGGTAGACAAAGGATGGCGGAGTTTGTCGTTGTATATATATAAGTACCATAAATTCCTTAACAAAATATTTGCAGCTTATTAGACTACCCTTTAACCACAACTTAACCTAAACAACCCCGATACAGTATATTACATAGTAATAACCCATAGACACAATTAGTGAAGCAATGTGTGGAGTGGGGAGAGGCAATACAAGATTACAGATACTCTAAGTTGAGCTGAGCTGAGATGGCTGACGGGCAAGAGCTGAGTATGGTAGAAGACGGTAAAAAGTCGACTGTGCCGTAGGTTTCCAGGATAGGTGTTGCCTGTTGGTCGCTCCCGCAGAGTGAAGTGTGTCCCTCGTCCATCGAATTGGAGCTGCAAAGTAGACTCTGGCGGAAGTGACGCAACAACCAGGATATGGAGAAGGAGAAAACCCGGGAGTTGGTAACTAAGACGAGCCATACTCGTGTTTCGTCCCTAGATGGCGTTGCTCGTGGTGCTGGGTAGGTAGATGAAGACAATCGGTGGAGGGGTTCGTAACATAGACAAAGAAGGGTGTATTTAAGTAGTCTTACTGCTTTTCTCGGAAAACACTCAGTTTTAGATGAAAAAGGGTGTATTTTAGTTAGTCTTACAGCTTTTCGCGGAAAACACTCAGTTTTAGATGAAAAAGGGTGTATTTTAGTTAGTCTTACTGCTTTTCACGGAAAACACTCAGTTTTAAATGAAAAGGGTGTATTTTAGTTAGTCTTACTGCTTTTCTCGGAAAACACTCAGTTTTAGATGAAAAAGGGTGTATTTTAGTTAGTCTTACTGCTTTTCTCGGAAAACACTCAGTTTTAGATGAAAAAGGTGTATTTTAGTTAGTCTTACTGCTTTTCGCGGAAAACACTCAGTTTTAGATGTAAAAGGGTGTATTTTAGTTAGTCTTACTCCTTTTCACGGAAAACACTCAGTTTTAGAATAAAATGGTGTATTTTAGTTAGTCTTACTGCTTTTCTCGGAAAACACTCAGTTTTAGATGAAAAAGAGTGTATTTTAGTTAGTCTTACTGCTTTTCACGGAAAACACTCAGTTTTAGATGAAAAAGAGTGTATTTCAGTTAGTCTTACTGCTTTTCTCGGACAACACTCATTTATAGATGAAAAAGGGTGTATTTTAGTTAGTTTTACTGCTTTTCACGAAAAACAATCAGTTTTAAATGAAAAAGGGTGTATTTTAGTTAGTCTTACTGCTTTTCTCGGAAAACACTCAGTTTTAGATGAAAAAGGGTGTATTTTAGTTAGTCTTACTGCTTTTCTCGGAAAATACTCAGTTTTAGATGAGAAAGAGTGTATTTTAGTTAGTCTTACTGCTTTTTACGGAAAACACTCAGTTTTAGATGAAAAATGGTGTATTTTATTTAGTTTTACTGCTTTTCACGAAAAACATTAAGTTTTATATGAAAAAAGGTGTATTTTAGTTAGTCTTACTGCTTTTCTCGGAAAAGACTCAGTTTTAGATGAAAAAAGGTTGTATTTTAGTTAGTATTACAGCTTTTCGCGGAAAACACTCAGTTTTAGATGTAAAAGGGAGTATTTTAGTTAGTCTTACTGCTTTTCTCGGAAAACACTCAGTTTTAGATGAAAAGGGTGTATTTTAGTTAGTCTTACTGCTTTTCACGGAAAACACTCAGATTTAAAATTAAAAGGGTGTATTTTAGTTAGTCTTACTGCTTTTCTCGGAAAACACTCAGTTTTAGATGAAAAAGGGTGTATTTTAGTTATTCTTACTGCTTTTTACGGAAAACACTCAGTTTTAGATGAAAATGGTGTATTTTAGTTAGTTTAACTGCTTTTCACGAAAAATATTCAGTTTTAAATGAAAAGGGGTGTATTTTAGTTAGTCTTACTACTTTTCTCGGAAAAGACTCAGTTGTAGATGAAAAAGGTTGTATTTTAGTTAGTCTTACAGCTTTTCGCGGAAAACACTCAGTTTTAGATGAAAAAGGGTGTATTTTAGTTAGTCTTACAGCTTTTCACGGAAAACACTCAGTTTTAAATGGAAAAGGGTGTATTTTATTTAGTTTTACTGCTTTTCACGAAAAACATTAAGTTTTAAATGAAAAAAGGTGTATTTTAGTTAGTCTACTGCTTTTCACGGAAAAGACTCAGTTTTAGATGAAAAAGGTTGTATTTTAGTTAGTATTACAGCTTTTCGCGGAAAACACTCAGTTTTAGATGTAAAAGGGAGTATTTTAGTTAGTCTTACTCCTTTTCACGGAAAACACTCAGTTTTAGAATAAAAAGGGTGTATTTTAGTTAGTCTTACTGCTTTTCTCGGAAAACACTCAGTTTTAGATGAAAAAGAGTGTATTTTAGTTAGTCTTACTGCTTTTCACGGAAAACACTCAGTTTTAGATGAAAAAGAGTGTTTTTCAGTTAGTCTTACTGCTTTTCTCGGACAACACTCATTTATAGATGAAAAAGGGTGTATTTTAGTTAGTTTTACTGCTTTTCACGAAAAACAATCAGTTTTAAATGAAAAAGGGTGTATTTTAGCTAGTCTTACTGCTTTTCTCGGAAGACACTCAGTTTTAGATGAAAAAGGGTGTATTTTAGTTAGTCTTACTGCTTTTCTCGGAAAATACTCAGTTTTAGATGAGAAAGAGTGTATTTAGTTAGTTTTACTGCTTTTTACGGAAAACAATCAGTTTTAGATGAAAAATGGTGTATTTTATTTAGTTTTACTGCTTTTCACGAAAAACATTAAGTTTTATATGAAAAATGGTGTATTTTAGTTAGTCTTACTGCTTTTCTCGGAAAAGACTCAGTTTTAGATGAAAAAAGGTTGTATTTTAGTTAGTATTACAGCTTTTCGCGGAAAACACTCAGTTTTAGATGTAAAAGGGAGTATTTTAGTTAGTCTTACTCCTTTTCACGGAATACACTCAGTTTTAGAATAAAAAGGGTGTATTTTAGTTAGTCTTACAGCTTTTCGCGGAAAACACTCAGTTTTAGATGTAAAAGGGTGTATTTTAGTTAGTCTTACTCCTTTTCACGGAAAACACTCAGTTTTTGAATTAAAAGGGTGTATTTTAGTTAGTCTTACTGCTTTTCTCGGAAAACACTCAGTTTTAGATGAAAAAGGGTGTATTTTAGTTATTCTTACTGCTTTTTACGGAAAACACTCAGTTTTAGATGAAAAAGGGTGTATTTTAGTTAGTATTACAGCTTTTCTCGGAAAAGACTCAGTTTTAGATGAAAAAAGGTTGTATTTTAGTTAGTATTACAGCTTTTCGCGGAAAACACTCAGTTTTAGATGTAAAAGGGAGTATTTTAGTTAGTCTTACTCCTTTTCACGGAAAACACTCAGTTTTAGAATAAAAAGGGTGTATTTTAGTTAGTCTTACTGCTTTTCTCGGAAAACACTCAGTTTTAGATGAGAAAGAGTGTATTTTAGTTAGTCTTACTGCTTTTCAAGAAAAACAATCATTTTTAGAAGTAAAAGGGTGTATTTTAGTTAGTCTTACTGCTTTTCACGGAAAACACTCAGTTTTAGATGAAAAAGAGTGTATTTCAGTTAGTCTTACTGCTTTTCTCGGACAACACTCATTTATAGATGAAAAAGGGTGTATTTTAGTTAGTTTTACTGCTTTTCCCGAAAAACAATCAGTTTTAAATGAAAAAGGGTGTATTTTAGTTAGTCTTACTGCTTTTCTCGGAAAACACTCAGTTTTAGATGAGAAAGGGTGTATTTTAGTTAGTCTTACAGCTTTTCGCGGAAAACACTCAGTTTTAGATGTAAAAGGGTGTATTTTAGTTAGTCTTACTGCTTTTTACGGAAAACACTCAGTTTTAGATGAAAATGGTGTATTTTAGTTAGTTTAACTGCTTTTCACGAAAAATATTCAGTTTTAAATGAAAAGGGGTGTATTTTAGTTAGTCTTACTACTTTTCTCGGAAAAGACTCAGTTTTAGATGAAAAAGGGTGTATTTTAGTTATTCTTACTGCTTTTTACGGAAAACACTCATTTTTAGATGAAAAAGGGTGTATTTTAGTTAGTCTTACTGCTTTTCACGGAAAACACTCAGTTTTTGATGAAATAGAGTGTATTTCAGTTAGTCTTACTGCTTTTCTCGGACAACACTCATTTATAGATGAAAAAGGGTGTATTTTAGTTAGTTTTACTGCTTTTCACGAAAAACAATCAGTTTTAAATGAAAAAGGGTGTATTTTAGTTAGTCTTACTGCTTTTCTCGGAAAACACTCAGTTTTAGACGAAGAAGGGTGTATTTTAGTTAGTCGTACTGCTTTTCTCGGAAAACACTCAGTTTTAGATGAAAAAGGGTGTATTTTAGTTAGTCTTACTGCTTTTCTCGGAAAATACTCAGTTTTAGATGAGAAAGAGTGTATTTTAGTTAGTCTTACTGTTTTTTACGGAAAACACTCAGTTTTTTGATGAGAAAGAGTGTATTTTAGTTAGTCTTACTGCTTTTTATGGAAAACACTCGGTTTTAGATGAAAAAGGGTGTATTTTAGTTAGTCTTACTACTTTTCTCGGAAAACACTCAGTTTTAGATGAAAAAGGGTGTATTTTAGTTAGTCTTACTGCTTTTCTCGGAATAGACTCAGTTGTAGATGAAAAAGGTTAGTCTTACTCCTTTTCACGGAAAACACTCAGTTTTAGAATTAAAAGGGTGTATTTTAGTTAGTCTTACTGCTTTTCTCGGAAAACACTCTTTTATCAACCTATGGGCTTCTTTCAACTCTTGACTGCTCTCACTCTCTATTATAGGTAAGTCAATTCCTACTTGTCTTTGTATATGCCTTGAAAAGAAAGCAAAATGAGGCTGTACTCCAGTGGTGGCATGGACAGACGTGTTCAGAGCCGACTGCACGGGACTGAGAAATTTTGGCCACTGAAGTGGATTATCTTCACACATGATTGCAAGTGTTGTTTTAAAGGTCCTGTGCATTCTCTCTGTGACACTATTACCTCTAGGGTGGTACGGCAATGTAAAATAGTTCTTAATGCCAGTTACGTTACATAGTTCTCTAAATTGTGTTGCTGTAAATTCCCCTCCATTATCTGCAATGACTACTCCAGGGCTACCAAAGACATGAATGAATTTACTAAATTCCCTGGTCACTTCCTGAGTGGATTTGGTTCTCAACGGGTAGAAATTGACAAACCTCGAATAGTGATCTATGACGGTCAACACATAGCGATACCCCCTCGCACTATTATGTAAGTCTGTCAAGTCCACAGATACTCTCTCCAAAGGTTTAGTTACTTCTGACATCCCCTGCCATTGCTGTTCTAACCCTTTCGTCCCTTTGAACCTTTGACACACTTCACATGATTCTACAAATTTCACACAGTCTCTGCGATAATTTGGCCAATAGAAAAGGCCTTCTACTCTGGCTATAGTCTTCCACTGTCCTAAGTGACCTGAGGCCTCTCTGTTATGCGCCCACTCTAGTGCTGCTTTACGCAAATGATCAGGTATTACCAGGCAGTATAGCAATGCTTTGTCAATTTGCTCCTTTACTAAATACAATACCCCTTCCGCTACTTCAAATTTGTCAATAGTCGTCTTTGGATATTTATGTTTGGGTACCTGTCCTCCTTCTAAATAACTAGCCAATGTTTCCCACCTCTCGTCTTTTCTTTGTTCTATTCCTAACTGCCGAGGTGTTAAACCATCTAGCTGAGGGAGCTGACCTACCGTCCTACTCCTGGCTACTTTCCTTAGGGCCCCTACCGGCCTACTCAATGCGTCCGCGACTAGATTTGCCTTTCCAGGTTTGTACTCTATCTTATATATGTAATCCCTCATTTCCAACATCCATCTATTCATTCTTTGACTTTTAGTTTTCTTGTTAAAAACAGACGTTAACGGCTGGTGGTCAGTCTTGATGGTGAATTGGGAACCCCACAGAAAATGATGGAAAAATCTACAGGCTAACACTATCCCCAATGCTTCTTGGTCGGTGGTGGAATACCGTGTTTCCGCGGGCTTTAGCTTCCGAGAGAAATACCCAACAGGACGCAAAGAACCGTCATCCTGTAATTGATTTAGTGAGGCTCCTACACAGAAATTACTAGCGTCACTGTGTAGCTCAAATGGTTTATCCATGTCCACTTTTACTAGTACTGGAAAGGAAGCTAATGTCCGCTTTAACGTTTCAAACGCTGTCTGGCATTCATCTGTCCAGGCAAAGGCAGCTTGTTTCTTAGTGAGTTCTGTGATAGGATATGCAATCTTAGCAAAATTTGAAACATGCTTACGATAAAACCCGCACATCCCTAAAAATTGTCGGACTTGTTTGACATTAGTGGGTGGGTTACAGTCTGTTACTGCTTTTACATTCTCTGGATCCGGCTCAATGCCTTTCTCTGAAACAATATGTCCTAAGAATTTTACTTGTCTCTGACCAAACTGACATTTAGATAGGTTTAATTTGATTCCCATATTTACAAACCTGTCAAATACTTTAGCCAATCTGCCCATGAGGGTATTGAAATCAGGAGCCCACACTATGACATCATCTAGATAGTTCCTGACCCAATCTTCTTCTGCTAAAGGAGCTAAGACCCTGTTTACTTCCCTAGTAAAAACGGCTGGGCTAGCTGACAAACCAAAAGGGAGGCGTTTGAACCGCCATAAATTATACCCATCACTGAAGGTGGTTATATCTCTACTGTGGGGGTCAAGAATTACCTGATAGTAAGCATCTTTCAAATCTAAGGTGGCATAATATTTATTTCCGGCAGCCTTCTCAACTAATTCATCCAACCTTGGCAAAGGTTGTATATCTATTTTCAAGTGTTTGTTGACTGCTCGGAAATCAAGGCACATACGTTTCGACCCATTAGGTTTAGTTACTAACACGATAGGTGATAGCCAGACAGCGGTTGATGGTTCAATGATGTCCCTATCTCTCATGTCTCTCATCATTTCTTTAATAGTACCCTTGGCTTTCTCGGGATACCTATACTGAGGTCCTCTTACAGGTTGTTCATTAACCAATGGGATGTTAGCTGGCAAACCCTTAATGGTGCCTATTTCATTGGGACCTAAGACAAACAACGCATCATGATTCATTACCACCTGTTGCAAGTGTGTCCGCATGTCCCTATCTAAGTGTGGCCATTGCTGGGTCCTAATTAACTCTTTCAATTTGTCCTGTCTAGTTTCCCCACGTTTCACCTCATCACAGTCTGGTACCATAGAATTTAGTACTTCTTGAGCTCGTCTAATTTTGTGGACTGGGGAATTTTCCATACCCCTACAAAGTAAGCATTTAGTTGGGAATTTCACATCATGAGTCAGTCTTAAGGGGATTTTGTTAGACCTCTTATCATCTTCTCTCTGTATGGCCAGGTGATGTGGTGAGCACAGGGATATGTCTACAGAATGGCCTACCTCACCTAACTCTTCATAAATGTGTGAGATAGTTCCGAGATTATTCCCTTCATCATCAAAGTAACAGAATTCCTCATCATTAACTACTTCATATTCACCTAAAACTGCACCCGGACTCAAACAAACTGGCTGCGCTGAAACATTACTCATAGGAACATAAACACAGGAATCATCTTGGACTATCACACACATATCCGGTTGCTGTTTCAGCCCCTTATGCGTAAATCTAATACTTATGGTCTGACCTACCCCTACCTTCACTTTAACTGGCCTAATCTGAGAACTGTGCCCACTTATTGTAGTCTTCCTATCAATGTGTAAGTTAGTTAGCTCCTTGGGAGAAGATAAGATCGAAGCCTTTGCGAACTGTTTGACTTTGACAACCGTTCGCAACTTTCCTCCATGACTTGGTGTCCAATAAACTTGTTTATGACCCCCCCAACTGAACTGATTTTTTTCGCGATGCCACCAAACTCCAAATCTGCCTAAAATGTCTGCTCCCAATAATACATCAGTATCCAACATGTTATCTTCCACTACTACGGCTTGGTGACGGATTCTTTTCCTACGGGACAACTGTACACTGATGACAACAGTGCCTAGGGTCTTAAACTCTTCCCCGTTAATAGCTACATATCCTTGGGTACAAGGCCTAATGGGCCCCACCTCCAAGGCACTAACCAAGCTATCTTTAATGATAGTAGCTTCACTACCCGTATCAACCAATGCTATACAAGTATGTCCACATATAGGTAACTTAATACAGGGAGAACTGTTTGGGAACGGATGTCGTGGTCATTGGCCCGAAGGGGGATTCCTAGCTTGGCGTCCTGGACAGGTGGCGAAATAACTCTTACAGTTCATCCTCAGGCACGCGTAACATGAACCTGGTCTGGGTCTGGAGGGGCAATTATGCGGACTATGGGTATCCTTCCTACAATATCCGCACCATTCATTTCCTGTCCAACCTTGAGTGTTATTTTCCTTCCCCCTCGTGTTCCGAGCCGGTCTTCCGTCAGTCTCGTTCCTACGATAGTCCCCTTGGACCCTATAATCCTCTGGTACTGGTCCCTGGCGGGTCTGTCTAACATGTTGCTGTCCCCTGCCCTGTGATCTCAAATACCATTCCCTACACTTTGTCAACTCATTCAAAAAGGGCTCTAAGGATATGCCTAACTGGTGGTATCTTCTTAACTCTCTCTGCATTTGCCCTGGCAATCCCACATACAATACATCTTTCATCAGCTGATCCTTCCCTTGTATCACTTCAAACTTACTCTCTATGGCTGCCAGCTTATACTTCATTCGTTCCACACATATTCCCGGTTCGTCCTCTACATGATATTCTTCTCTCATAAAATCTTCCCATGCCCTACTCAGAGTATTCTGGCCTGTGTCGAACTTTGTCAAAGCTTGCTTAAGGGTGTTCCAATCCCACATCTTCTTGCTATCCAATTCCTGTAGAACCCTCTGTTCTACGGAATTCTCCATTCTGCTTAGAGCCGCTTCTACCCTATGGCCATCCTGCTTCAGTAGCCACTCTACCTGTCTACAAAAAGTTCTAATATGGCTCTCAGAATCCGGCCCTGTTAGTGTTTCCAATGATAACGTTCTAACATAACTAAGGTTGAACACGGCTGTTTCCCTATCATCCCTCTTGGCCATGTCCGTTAGTTTGGGAAGACCCCCTGGATCAACTCTAAGGCTACCTGGGTGTGTGGTATCGTTCCCTGATTGTGGTACAGGGTGGGCACTTTCTGCCGGTGGGTCAGTTGGGGTTGTGTCCCTACCTACACCATACTCTAGCTCAGTGTCTTGGTTCTTTGCATGCTGGAGTTCTTGTTTTAGTTCCTGGAGTTCTTGTTTTAGTTCCTGGAGTTCTTGTTTTAGTTCCCTAATCTGTGTCTGTGATTCTTCTAACGCCTGGAATTGTTGCGCATTGATCCGCAACGCCCGTTCCAATCTGTTTGCCAATGTGTCCCCACCTATGGTACTTCCCTCTTCTACTGACTCAGCCATTTTGACCTAAAAGTGCTACCTCTCGACCCAAGACAAATATGAACCGCTTAACACAACTACTCTCCTGTACTATTACAACCTTAATTGATCAATGGTATAATACAACACTATGCAACCTCTTAACATGGCCCCAAAAATTATAACTCACATTAACTGGAGACCGAAAGTCCTATGGTATTCCATAGGTGAACCACTTAACAACATGAGAGGTGAACCACTTGAGACACTTCTCAGACACAGTGTGGCCTCCCTTACTTCAACGTCAACAGGGTTAATCCACAACTTCTGCAAGTATTAATACATATTAATGCTGGATAAAACACAAACACAAAACACATCAATGACACACATGACTTCAGTACTGTATAAATTTTCAAAACTTCTTCTTACATTTCTGTACTCAATCAATGTTATTCACATGCAAGTATCCCTCAAAAATCAGATAATCCATCATTAAAATACTTGTCTATTTCTGCAACTTAAATTCCAGCTTCAATTCCCTCGGATTTGATCAATGATTAAAAACCATCCCACCGCTATAGCCACCAATTTATACTGCCAGATCTGGGGTCACTAAATTTAAGGGGATAACTTAACTCTAATCTTAATTTCTAAGGGTCGCTGCCACCAGACCCCCTCTGGACAGCATGTAGCTCGTTAGGTAGCGGGCAGAGTGGACTAGGCATTGGGTTAGGTTTTCCATTGACCAGATCGATGAGGGTAAAGAAGGGGAAAACCATAACATGTCTTAATTGATTTATTCCTTATAAAACATACTGGTAAAAAAACATATACATGAATTGGTCTTCCTCAGAAGAACAACAGAATTTTGGGTTACCTAGCTGGGCCCCAGACTCTTACATTACTGGCGGGTCATCCACCTACTTATTGCATAACAATCGGGGAACGCCGTATCTCGGTCGTTCCTTCTTACACTATCCCTTAACACACAGACTGCTCCACTTGGGTGGATTGTAGCACCGTCGGTTATCATACATACTGTAGTAGCACCATCTCAACACACCTGTTACACTCCATACCTGCAAGTATGTGACTCCTTGTGACTTTTAGGTATACACAACGGACACCTCGTTCGCACACCGCCCTCGGTGGGTAGAGGCGAGGGCTTCACCTAGAGACATACCAGCACTATTTCTACGCCTGGTATTATAGGTCGCTCCAAGTGACGACCGCCGTTTCTCACGGTCTCCTTAGTTGTGACTATTCATGTGGAGTGGTGCGCTGGGAATAATTCCCAGCCGGTGTGACGCTCAAGTGGACAATGGCGGCCGGGCGGCAAGATACTCCGGCCACATGGCACCTGTGGTGACGGCAGAACGGGAAAGACTAAGAAATAATGCCTGACGGGCGGTTATTCCACCCCTTAACACATCCCTATCACACTTATATATCCGGCAAAGCTTTAAAGTGTAGTAACTGCTATTTATCAACCTTAATTGTAGGGCGGGATATAGCCCGCTAGGACACTGACCTGTGGTGACGGCAGAACGGGAAAGACTAAGGCCGGCTTCCCGCCGCTTCTCGTCACATAGGCCTACAGTTTCCAATCCTCAATTTACACTTTTGTTTCTTATGGTTCTCACCTGAACACTTTACGGTATATTGTCACTCATTTCTTATAAACACATATATTAATCCTAAATTACACACTAAGGTAAGGTCTTGGTTTGCTAGTGCTTGGGTAAATGCCTGAGATTATAATATTAACGGGGTATCTGAGGCGGGTACATGACGCGCCTTGAAACAAAAGCCGAATGATCATGGCAGGGGTGTATCAACGTCACTTAAAAACTGTAATGAGGGATCCTCCTCTCACACATTGCACTATTTGAACACAGACATAAGGTTCTCTGATCACTGTACCTGTCGTGGGTATATGTCACGTGAGGCTACGAGGTGTATTAAATTCATACCGACGCATACACGATATTTCCTTTCCAGTATAGTTTCTAGATCACTGTCAACACCTCACATAGTTCTGATACATTTATCCTTTTTCCAGATCATTGTTCTCATGTATTTTCATATGATATCTGTTGGAGTCATGTTCGCTACACGCCCACAGACGTAAATAGTAGGACCTTCAAACCCTGATCCACACTTAGTCTTACAGTACACTAGTCCGGCTCAACTGGACTTTAACATTCATCTTATGCCTACCCTGAGGGATCCTTAATGCTATGAATACATACACTTGATATGATATAACTATACCTGGGTACAATACAACACATGGTCTAGGAACCTTGAGTAGGTGAGTTGTCCTTTCTCAATGTTTCCCGTTTTCTGAGGTTCTACAAGCGTGGTGCATTTGAATGTTATGTAGCGTAATATGAATTAGATGGGGTTTTTAGGGATGACAATGATGTGCGCAGTACACCTCCCTCTCCCTACCGTTCTTTGAACAAGGTCGTTGCCGGCCCTGCCATACAGTCACCACCATCTCCTGCCCACCCGGACCCCCGCTGTCTCTCACCAGCACCACCACCTCTTACTCAACTGAACCCTCACCGTCCCTCTCCGTCGCTACCACCACCACATGCTCAGTCGGGCCCTCGGCAATCCTCGCTGCCACCTCCAGCTCCTGCACAGGTACACCAAGTTGGTTCTATGGAAACAATCACTCTCCGTCTGGATCGCCACTCCAAGCAAATCAACCTTCTCTCAGCCCAACTCGACTTGTTTGTGAAAACAATTACGACATTGCAGAAGCAACAACAACTCATTCTGGACACCCTGACCCAACAGGGGCGCACTTTGCAAGCCCTGATGACCCGCCTCCTTCCATCTCCCGAGATGGAGGATCCATCCCTCGCTCTCCCACTCCTCCCTCTCCATTTCTCTCAACAGAATTTGGTGCCTCCTCTGGAGCCCTGTCTAGCCCCTCCGACTCATCTCACACCGGAGGCCGTTCCCTCCTCTTCTTACAATGGAACATCCAGGGACTTAGACCTCGCCCAGTTTGTGCTCTCCCATCAAGTAGATGTTGCTCTACTTCAGGAAACCATCACAGACGATGTTACTCCACTCCGCCTCTCTGGCTATTCTGTTTACACCCTGCCTCGGTACCGTGGGCAGGCTCGTGGCCTCCTCACCCTTGTGCGTAACACCATTCCATCTGTTCGTCTCCCTTCACCTGACTCACATGGACCCCCGTCTGAATTACTTTCTGTCTCCCTTACTCTTGGTGACCGGACCCTTCGTGTAGTCAATGTTCATTTCAAGAGTGATTCTCTGGACCCCCAGGTTCTTCACGACCTCCATGATGAGGTTCCCACTATTGTTCTTGGCGACTTTAATGCCCGCCATCCCACTCTTACTCCGGATCATCCCACTCCATGTACCCTTAACGGATCACATCTCTCACAGTTTCTTAATGGGGATGATGATGTTCGCTTTCTTTGTCCTGACGATCCTACTCGCCTCCCCCATAGTTTCCTTGATGTTGGCTTACTATTGAACGGTCATACTTCCTTTCATCCTACCGTCTCCACCGAGCCTGCTCTGTATAGTGACCATCTTGCCGTTACTACCCATCTCAGGCTCTCCTTCTCTGCCCCGACATCAACTCCTTATCGATCCCCTCGCCTTCGTCTCACACAAGATGCTGTTCCTTCCTTTACCCAATACCATTCTACCTGGGCGGATTCCTATGTTGTCCCTCAGTCCCTTGACTCTTACAGCGCTGATTTTGTTGATGCCGTGTATGACTCTGTCAATCGCGCTACCCCTCCACGCCCTCCCCATCACCCCAGAAGTGCCACCAACTACTGGTATCGTATCCCTGCCATGAGACATCTCCGGCAGGTAACCCGTGATCTCCACTCTGCCATACGGAGGTCTCGGTCTCCAGAGGACTGGGAAGACTTCAAAAATTGGTGCTCCTTTGCAACTCAGGAGCGCCGTCGGATACGTGAGGCGGACTGGATATCCTTCACGGGGTCTCTATCGTTCCAGTCGTCACCCTCTTATGTATGGAATCGGATTAATGCTATACGGGGTACTCGACGGAGGCCTCCTCCCCACCCTGACCCCGCCTCCCTTGCCTGCTCTTTAATGGAGGACTGGGCACGAGCTTCCTCCCCTGAGGCACTTCCAGATCCAATGCAGGAGGCAGTGCAGGCCCGCATCGATGCGTCTGAGCCTGTTGTTCGTGCTGCTCTTACCTCCCCTGCCCCCACTGATCATCCCATCACACAGTTCGAGCTTGACAGTGCTCGTCGCTCGAGAAAAGACACCTCTCCTGGGGATGATCAGATAACCTACTCCGTCCTCAATGCCTGTACTAATATTCCTAATGGCCCCTTGCTTGCTCTCTACAATATGTCTTATGAACATGGGGTTCTCCCGTCCAACTGGAAAAATGCCACTAATATCCCCATCCCTAAGCCGGGAGATCCTGGGAAATATCGACCCATTAGTCTTACCTCCTGTGTTTGCAAGATGATGGAGAGGATACTCCATCGTCGCCTTCTTCACACCATAGGCGGCTTCCACAACTTCCTCAATGGTTTCATTCAACATCGCAGCACAGCACACTCCATTGCTTCCTTTTATTGCAATCAGACTGCCCGCGTCTCCGTCTTCCTTGATATCAAGGGAGCCTTTGATACGGCTCAGCCTGCCCTCATTTTAGCTGAACTTGCATGGTTAGGGGGTAAAGGGAGACGTCTACAATGGATCACCTCTTACCTCACTGGACGTCAGGCCCGGGTTCGCGTTGAAGGCTCTATGTCTCCTGTTCAAGAAATGAACCTCGGCACCCCTCAAGGTGGAGTCCTGAGTCCCACCTTGTTTAACACTCTCATGCACTCCATTGCATCACTCCCGTGGCCGACAGAAGTTGTCCACTCAGGATATGCCAACGATGTCCTCCTCCAAGCCCCTGACTACCTCAGCATGCAGGAAGCCCTTGATCTGGTCTCCAGAGAGTGTGATTCACTTGGTTTCCTTCTTTCAACTGCGAAAACAAAAGCCATGTGGCACGGTCGTGTTGTACCTCCACCCCTTTTCTTATCAGGAACGCCCTTGGACTGGGTTAATGAGACAAAATACCTGGGTGTGTATGTAACTCGCACACGTTGTCAGATCCCTGAAGTCCGCTATCTTCGAGACATATGTTTTCGGCGTCTCGCTCCCCTCTCTACCATGTGCAGGGGTTCCCTTGGTGCCAGCATCCCTGTACTTCTCACCATGGACAAGTCTTTTGTCCGTTCCTGTGTCGACTACGCCGCCCCTGCCCTCGTCAACATTAGTCGGACTGCTGTCAACCGTCTCGAAGTTATCCAGAGGAAAGCTGCTCGTATCATCCTTGGGGCTCCTCAGTGGACACGCTCTACTTCTCTATATAACGAACTTGGTCTTTCCCCCTTACAGGATCGTGTCCAGGAGTTTTACCTAAAAACTGCTGTTTCCATTCTACGGGATCCTAGGGGCAACTATGTCCAAACCAACTTGACTACTGCTGTTCGAGACCGACCTCCATCTAGAAGACAGTGGCGAGGGTCACTCATCCGAGCCCTTCAGGAACACGACCTCCTGCCTGATATTGTTGTCACCCCTGCTGTTGGTTCGTCTCCTTCTCCCTGGCTGGATTTTCAACCTGAAGTGATTGCCCTCGGTGGACCGCTCCCGAAATCCCAGGTGAACCCTGTTATTCTCTGCAAATACCACCTCTCCAGGATCGCTCACTGGTCCCCAGGTAGGGTCGTCCTCTACACTGATGGTTCTGTTGACCCCGCTACAGGTAGGGCCGGGGCTGGTGTCTACATCTCCCGTCCTCATGCCCCTGAGCCTATCAAACTGTCTCTCAGAGTTTCTGACGGGGCATCCTCCACTCAGGCTGAACTAATAGCCCTCCTTGCTGCCCTTCTCGCTGAGGAAGAAGCAGATGGTTTCTGCCCCTTGCTTGTCTGCTGCGATTCCAGGTCTGCTCTCGACGGGATCGCATTTGGATCTGGGGAAAATAAGGACCTCATCCTCCGAATACGAGGGTTAACATCCACACTTCAGGATGCAGGCCGTCCTGTGACATTCCTATGGATACCTAGTCATGTCGGTATCTTGGGGAATGAGGCAGCAGATGACCTTGCCAAGACTGGCTGCAACAGGGCCACACCTGACTACGTTGTTCCTCGAACACTCTTACAGATTAGGACCCAAATCCGCCGCAAACAGAGAGAAGCTCGGGAAGCAGCCATCCCCCTGGACTCCCCGCCCACATGGTAAGATGTCCTCCGTAAACTTCCTGACCTCTCGTACGTCTACGGGAAAGGGTCGCGGAAGGGGGACGTGATTTCTGCCCGTATCATCATTGGGTATGACTTTGCTTGGGAGATTGGTATCCCCACATCCCCTGAGCAACGCTCTTGTGCGTTATGCAGAAGACCCGACAGCCGCACCCTTATTCACCACCTCCTAAGATGTCCCCACACACAACGCTTCCGTGACGCCTGCTGGACCACCACTCCACGACCCCCTGACGGAGAAACGATGATCCTCCCAATACTGGCCAGATATTTTGTAAATAATATTGATTATGTGTTAAAGGAACATCCTTCCTTCCTTAGGCTTTAGTAAGCCCCTTTATAATATTTATACTGTATATACTTTTCACACTTGCCAGATGATTCCGGTGTCATTGTACAGGGGTACCTAGTGACAGCACTAGGATCCCGCTTCCTCCATCAAGGAATAAACAATTGAAATTGAATTGAAACATGAATATGAAATTAGGAGAAAGAATGTATTTGTACCAACAGACGAAATCTATTACTAGGCCCTCAGGCTCAACATACTCACACCACTACTGGGTGGACATACTCATTAACACACAACTCTTATAGTCACTTAGCACCATAAAGACCAGGACAACTGCCACTACAACCTTCAGTCGTCAGGAGTGATACTCAAGCAACAGCCATGGGGTCCAGCCACCATGGAGTACTTTCCGACGAACTCTGGAGATCCCAGTGGATTAATCCCACCACACAAATAGCCCTACTGAGTTAGACACTCATCCACCAATGACGGGGGCTGGTAGTGGTGTGTGGCTTGGTGATCCGGGGTCACCTCGCAGGCCGAGCGTTAGGGCCAGACGAGCCAGCTATGAGGGCCATAGGTAGTCTGAAGTGTCTGACGGCCGGGTCTCACGAAGGTAACGGATCCTACTGGACCTCGGACATCTCCCCAGACATAGTGGATACAACATCCACGCTACAGACACGGCCTAGGCTGCATTAGGGACCTGTATGGGTGAAGGGACGGGCACTCACTAACGGTGACAACAACATCACGTTTCAGGGGACGTTAAAGACGTAAATATGACTTTACTCAGAGCATATCAACTACGTTACTGTAACACTTGCACAATCAACTATCAATTGGGTCAAATCACTTAAAGAAGGGCGAATTACAACACAGAGTGGAATGGCATACCTGTATGGGTGAAGGGCGAGCACTCACTAACGGGAGAAATGCCCGCAGTGCCCTCATTCAAAATAGGCCAGGAAGTCCACCTACTTCTATTCCGATGAATTAATTCACTGTACACTCTTGACGTTGAAACTGAGACTATGAACTCAGTTTCATTCCCTACTATTATATTCACTAACAATGCTCTGACTCAGCTATCAAAAGCAAAATTAAATTGATTACAAAGGGTTGGATGGCAACAGGTCCCAACCTACAGCGTCTGCTACGAACAAAGACGGGGAAACAGAGAAAACGGGGGACGTTTCCACTGGGGGACTCAGAAGGTTTTGTGGACGTTTGAGCGTAATATGAATCCTTAGGGTTTTCAAGTTAGCCGTTATCACGATCTTGACAGTGCATCCGCAGTGGAGAGTAGGTCTACCAGCATCGCTGGTTGTATGCTGATTGGCTGGTAGGCGCGCGGGAGCTCAGTCGTCACTTGTAGGGGATGGGATCCACTACAAAACTCCCCTTCCCCTCCGGGCGCGGCGGGAGGCTGGAGGTTGGCAGGGTTGCATCCCACAAGTGATACATACCGGGCAGGTGTATGTATGACTCTGTCTGGAGACACGAGATCTGTGGGAGAAGCAGAGGTAGGAGGGTTTTGGGATCAGTGAGGGTCTTGGCACCTAGATTGACTTCAGGAGTCTTCCTGACCCTGAAGGAATCGTCACCAACTGATTCGTCATGCCCAGATCCTCTCATAAGTCTCATATCCTAGATCTTTTTGACTGCCACTCTTCTCTCCTCCTCATCCTTACTGCAGAGCATTGTCTGCAGAACTGCCTCGGGATGAGCATACCAGGAAGATCTCCTCACAGTCAGGGGCAGGGGCCATGATAGCAACAGGGTCTACGACAACAGCAGGGTGCAGGACAGGATCAGGGGGTACCTGAGGGTGGAAAGAGAGTGCCCACAAATGTCGTGGGTGAGGTGGTGCTGCAAGGGGTAATGGTGGGCAGACTGGCGGAGGAGGTGCGGAATTAACGTGTTCAGGGCGGTGGGAAGGCTGGCGTGGGGCAGCAGGAGTGAAGTGGTCAAGGTCAGAAGTGGGGCCTTGTGATGTGCTGTATGATCGTGGCGGAGGTTATGGCGCCGACCTGTCTCCGTCGATGTCGCTTCGCCGTGTAGGTGCAGTGGGGCTCACAGTGTTGAGCGTTGGAGCCGAAACGTCTGTGATACTAGCATAGGGTAGACCCGTTGTGCTGGGGGCTGGCGGCGGTTTCCGGGGCAGGAAAGGCGCGTCGGGGATTGTAGGGCGCTGTGTGTGAGTCAGGAACAGGCCCAGCAGCAGGCATGGAGAAGCAGAACTGTTCAATGGTGTCCATCCTGCGGTTCAAAGTCTGCAACAGGTCCCTGATGTCTTGTGAGGTATTGGTCATCTGTGGAGCGCTGGTCAGGTTGACAAAACCGGAAGAAAGTGAGAGCGTAGCCGCGGAGTTGTGGGCGGACGCATGGTGCACAGCAGTGTATTCGTGGAATATTCTGTCTGCCGAGGGTGCGTAGAGTTCTGGTGTTGTAGAGTAATCTACTGTGGACAGGGTGATGCGTACCTGTGTGGGGAGCTTTTGTGCGTGAAGCTGGCGCAGGGTAGAGTCGGGGAGTCTGTCTGTGTGACGGGAGTTCAGCCTACACATCTCCTCCCAGAGACGTCCCGGGGTAGAGTTTCCGAGGGAGATAGATGATGGGTCTTGCAGGAGATTGGGGCGGGTCTGTTGATAAGGCGTCCTCAAGGCATCCCGCAGGTTAGCGAATTTGTTGTCATCTGGAGGGTTGGAAATGGTCTGTGAGACCTGTGTGGCGACTTCCGTGGGCAAGGCACACAGCAGGACGCCGTACTTTTGCTTGTCAGTAGCTTGTGAACCGATGAGGGCTGCTTCCACATGAACTAACCAGTCCTCGACGTTGTGGTTGAAGGTCGGTAGAGAGATCTGTCCATCCATTCTTGCGGAAGTGCGTCAAACCTGTTGGGGAAGGACGAGGGATGGGAGCTTGTTCCGACCCCCTTCCGTGTTCACAATCTCCTGGGAGGGAGGTGAGCAGTTGCAGGGGGGGACTTTGGGACGAATACACTTTTTAGGGTGCAGGTCCATAGGTCAAAACCAAAGACTATATACAAAAGACAGGAACTAAACGAATCGCTATGATCATTAGCTCTCTGTTTGTAGACCTTAAGTACCTTTGATAAGGCAAATAAGGAAGCGATCTTAGAAAGTCTTGTAAGTAAAGGTATGAAAGGGAAATTAATGATGTGGATTACAGATTACTTAACTAACAGAAAAGCGAGTGTCTGGTTTCAAGGTCATGAATCGGAAGAAAAAATCTAGGGTTGGGTACCCCACAAGGTGGCGCTCTTAGCCCTATGCTATTTAATATTCTTATGGACAGAATAGCGAGTTACAAATTCCAGAGCTTTTCCCAAGTAATCATTTATGCTGATGACATTCTAATGCAATGTAAGAATGAGGAAGATATGTCTAGGATCATTGATCAGCTGCAGTATCGTTGTCTCTCCTTGGGACTGGTCATAAGTGAAAATAAAACCAAATTTCAGTGAAGGGCAGTAAATGGAAAAGAATTTTGGTTAAATGGAATAAAATTGCAAAAAGAATCCAGTCACAAATATCTGGGAATGTTTGTGGGTGTAAATAATAATGTTAAAGATCAAATTACTTATGTTAAAAATATATGTACCAGTTTTAAGATCTATATACGTATATAAAGATAAAGAGGAAAAAAAGAACAGTACGTAGCTGCCCTTTGCTCTGGCTTTAAACCTTCCCTGTTGCCTTTAGAGTTGTCTTGTTTCCTTTTCAGTTCACTTCGGCGTTTGTCGGCATTATGTGCTATCTCTATGTACACTGCATTTTGCTATGAATAACTGATTTTATACACCCACTCAGTCCTGTAGATACACAGAAAAATAAAATAAAAATTTCTTTGGGGCGGTAATAGAATGCCTTTAAGAATAGCCAAGCTTGTTGATTTTATTTTTTATTTTTTATTTCAACTAGTATTTCCTTATACTTTCTTTTCCTGAATCTCTTTGTGCTATGACTGTGAACACTGTATCTACCTGTCAATGGTGTATTGTAGGCACAGTTTCAGTCCATGAGAAAGCACACAAACAAAATAAAATTTAGTCTCTGTCACACCTGTAACACGACTTGGTTTCAGCTGGCAGTGGTGCCTTTCCAGCTTGCTTGCCAGTTTGTATTCATTTTAAGTTATTTACAACCTCTTCTGTGGTCACTGATGACACTATGAACTGATTTACATAAAATCACAGTACTACTCTCCCTGGTTGGCCTATCACAGCCGTGACCACAACTCCGTAAAAAATAAAAGTTTTGTCATATGGCCGTGATTTTGTGGTTGTAGGCCTCCTGACCTGGGCTGTACCTCCAACTCGGTGGAAATTGATTTTTCAAAAATACAATCACGTCTAACACTAAAAATCCTACATCGATTTACACTTTCACATCACTAAGACGATCTTAATGTTCTTACGTAATCACTGTCCAATTCCTGCCGCTCAACATTGAAGGTCCGAATGCCGAACACGCTGTTACAGACGCAACACGACCCAACCTGCTCGCCTTAAAAGTATTGGTCACTTAATACTAGGGTTTTCTTCTTAACTTAGGGTCACTGCAACCAGACTGCAGGACAGTATGTGTAGTTGTTCTTTGGGGAGCTGGCAAAGAAGTCTACCAGAGTGAGTTTAGTCTACTGTGGCAGTGTGAGTTTAGTCTAGCAGTATGAGTATAGTCTAGCAGTATGAGTATAGTCTAGCAGTATGAGTATAGTCTAGCAGTGTGAGTTTAGTCTAGCACTGAGTTTAGTCTAGCACTGTGAGTATAGTCTACTGTAACAGTGTGAGTTTGGTCTAGCAGTGTGAGTATAGTCTAGGAGTGTGAGTTTAGTCTAGCAGTGAGAGTTTAGTCTAGCACTATGAGTATAGTCTAGTAGTGTTAGTTTAATCTAGCAGTGTGAGTTTAGTCCAGCAACGTGAGTTTATGTTTTTCATTAATCAAAGTTGAGGATGGAAGGAAGGGTGAAACACCAACCAGTAGTTTTAACTAATTATTTTAGACATAATAAAAATACTGCACTCTGTGACAATACAAAAATAGTTGACCTTCCCCAAGCAATTAAGGTCACAGCACCACACAAAAATAACCGACTTCCCATAAATGAAGGTCTCTTCTTCTCCATACAAAATAACTGACCTTAATACTATCATTACACACTTAACATTATATACACAGACACTGGTATAATACAACATACAACAGTACCTCGTGTTCTCCCTTAATACTATCAGTAAACACACATAACATTATATACACAGACACTGGTATAATACAACATACAAATTACCCCTTCAGTGTGTTTACTGTGACACTACCCAGTAGAAAACTTAGATACTCCCTTAGTGCGGTGAGTGTTAACGTTATGCAGCTGTAATAAGAGTCACAAGAGATTATAGGGACCTGTACTAATGTATGCAGTAAACAGTATTTACATGAAACTCTACATTCATGTCCACAAAATTAATGCCATTCTTGTAGCAATCATTTTTTTAAATACCATTGTTAGATAAACACATGCCAGTACTATTAGGAAAAGTTGTATATACGAACAGCAAATATCTAAATACTGTATGTTAATTTAACCAAGTCATGTGCTTAACATGATCAAAAAACAAATTTTAACCCAGAGTTTGGCATTTCGGCATTGGCTACTTTAAGAAAATGACTGCCCAAGGATGAATTGATATATAACCAAGAAGAGTCACCTAACTAAGGCACAAGATGCTAACTGAACAATATATTAAACATGATATTATATACAGTTAAGAGGTGTTAAAGTTCATCTGCCCCATAACACCAGCTACTATATATGAACCCTAACCATTATTTATCAGACAATGGTCCCATATATCTGTAAGTGATGAAAGAATATATTTAAAACATGAATCAAAACTACCAACCATTTTAGTCAAGATAAAATATCAAAATATCTCATCAGAGTTGAGCAAAACTTATCAAATATTTACGTACAATTTCAACGGAGATTGAAGAGTTTCCGTGAGATAATGACAACACCTTGACTATAACAAATGGTCTACCACCACTGTACAGTGACCCCTCGTTTAACGAACACCTCGGTTTATGTAATTTCGATTAACGAACTGCCTTCCATAAGGATCTTCAATTCGGTTAACGAAAAAAAATCGGTTAACGAAGTTCTTACGAGCCGACCTCAACATGTTTTCGCTTGCACTGACCGGGCAACCAGCTTTAGTATCAGTCCGCCAATACGTTAATCGGTTCTAGGGCTTAAATTCCTTACTATTTTGGTAAATATCAAGAAGTTTATACTATTCAATAATTTTAAAAGTTTAATATTCAATTTTTTAGTCATTTTAACAATTATTGAACATAATTGAAGGTAAAGTGACTAGTTTAATGCGCGGCATCCAGCCTCTTAACACAGCAAACAGGAGTTAGTCTCTCCGTTTTCATTGGAGGTAACATCTTGCTCGAGACTCTCTTCAACTAAACGCTTTTTTTCTGTGTTTCCAAGCAAATTATTGGTCATTTTTAAATATATTTTACATATTGACAATACATAATGCAGTGCAGTGTTGATTTAAAGAAAATAATCTTGAATTACACCAAGAGAGCTAAAATTTTATGGGTGAAATGGCGCCATGGGGTGACTTCTCTTCCACCCCAATGCCTTCTCTTCTTCCTTCTCCTCCACCCCCATTCTAAATCCCATCATCATCATCATCATCATCATCCAGGAGCCTTCTACATACACACCTCAAAGTAAGTGAACTTTTCTACCATTTTTGTTGAATTTAGGAAATTTTCGGTGAGCTGGAACCAATTACCCAAAAACCCATTGAAACAATGGTTTCGGTTAACGAACGACCTTCTGGAACGGATTGAGTTCGTTAGCGGAGGGGTCACTGTACTACATTACCAAGATGATTTACTACATGCTTTAATGTACGTACTTGTGATAAAACTTACATTACTTGTAAATAAAGACAGACACAGGTGACACAACTATTGATGCACAAATTATAATAAATGAGAGTTCATCTCTGTTCAACACAACTTATCCAGTAAAGGTGAAATTTTAAGCACATAGACGATAAGTTTAACCTTTGTTCACTACTGTACTGTCAATAACATTATTAAAAAGGCTGATGAAACAAAATGGAGTATTATTATGAGTGATATTTAACCAACACCAAATGTCTACACTAAGGCCATGGTAGAAGTAATTTACATCTTCAGAGCAGATAACTTGTGTTTAATATCTATAAAAGTGGCATTTGTCACTTGTCTTTATTTCTGCTACATTCATAGAGTTTGTTCAAGTGGTTTTATATTGCTGTATATTACTGTATTCAAGTTTGTGTGTCACATTTACCTTCTGGTAAAGTCATTCAAACATTTCTTGAATTCTGTTTTTTTCATGCACAAGTTTATGAAGTTTGAGATTACGGCTGAGGGAGAAACATTTCCCACATTCCTCACATTCAAACTCCATTATACCATGGGTGTCCAAGAATGTGTCTATTGAGATGACCCTTCTGGGAGAAACATTTCCCACATTCCTCACATTCAAACTCCTTTATACCACTGTGTCCACGAATGTGTGTCTTGAGAGTACTCTTCTGGGAGAAACATTTATCACATTCCTCACATTGAAACTCCTTTATACCAATGTGTTCAAGAATGTGTCTCTTGAGAGTATTCTTGTGGGAGAAACATTTCCCACATTCCTCACATTCAAACTCCTTTATACCACTGTGTCCAAGAATGTGTGCCTTGAGATTATCCTTCCGGGAGAAACATTTCCCACATTCCTCACATTCAAACTCCTTCACTCCATTGTGGGCAAGAATGTGTGTCTTGAGAGTACTCTTGTGGGAGAAACATTTCCCACATTCGTCACATTCAAACTCCTTCACACCATTGTGTACAAGAAAGTGTCTGTTAAGAGTACTCTTCTGGGAGAAACATTTCCCACATTCCTCACATACAAACTCCTTTATACCACTGTGTCCAAGAATGTGTGTCTTGAGACGACCCTTCTGGGAGAAACAATTACCACATACCTCACATTCAAATTTCTTTATACCACTGTGTCCAAGAACGTGTGTCTTGAGAGTACTCTTGTGGGAGAAACATTTACCACATTCCTCACATTCAAACTCCTTCACACCATTGTGTACAAGAATGTGTTTCTTGAGATTACCCTTCTGGGAGAAACATTTCCCACATTCCTCACATTCAAACTCCTTCACACCATTGTGTACAAGTAAATGTCTCTGAAGAGCAGACTTGAAGCCAAACTGTTTGCCACATTCCTCACAGGAGAACTTTTTATCTCTGCTTGACATTATGAACTTCTACTTAGTTACACTTGGTCTTGAGATGTGACATCACAGTATCTGAAACAAAATATTTTGCCTTAGATGATATTCTTATAAAAGTACAATTTATAAATAAAAACTACAAGTGACTAAATCAATTTGTGTAAAATAAGAGTAAAAATAAAATAAAATATTAAATAAAAAGGTTATATTAATTTACACAGCGAAACCCAGCTTTTGAAGTGAGACAGATTGTACGAGTATGGGAACACAGAAGAAGGCAGAGCATTCAACAGTGTGAGGAAAGAAGGATGTACTATAACAGGTTATTATAGTGTGACCCACATCCACACAGACACAGTTTGGCTGTGTGAGTAAAGAAGGATGTACTATAATGGGTTATTATAGTGTTAGGGTGTGTCATACGGAGGCGAATTTTTTTTTTTTTTTTAGTTTGAAAAATCGGCCCATGTTATTAATGATGTAGTTCTATGTGCAGAATCATGTGATATCTTCAGATTTGAAAAGTTTTCATTTTTTGCCAAGTAAATTTTAACTTGAAATCTTATGAAAATTCAGTATTCCCACCCTTTTACCAACACCACTAAATAGCTTATTTAAAGTAAAGTAAATGTATCAGGTTAATTTATTAGGATGAAAATGATCCAGAATAGTGAAACGAATGATCTTGACACATTTATTAGATTTAATATTCCTTTAGAAAACAAAATCATCAAATACAAAAACCGGTTTTACTACTACGACCCGGTGTTGCTGCACACCATAGAGAACATGTCTTTCTTGCTTCTGTTTCTACTCATCACCTCCCTGCTGACCACCTGAGCTCGGATGTAGCCTTCCCTCCTCTCCTGGCTGTACACGTGACTGCTGGCCTCGCTCACTTGCTGTACACAACGCTCTATACTCTGGGTATGCGAGGGCCAGGCAGGGACATGCATGGGGTTGTCCAGGAAAGCTCTGACTTGAACATTGGTGAGGCTGCAGGTAAGAGGGGGCTCACTGCCAGCCTGGATGTTATCCAGATCTATGAGATCAGTGAGGGTCTTGGCACCTAGATTGACTTCAGGAGTCTTCCTGACCCTGACGGAATCGTCACCAACTGATTCGTCATGCCCAGATCCTCTCATAAGTCTCATATCCAAGATCTTTTTGACTGCCACTCTTCTCTCCTCCTCATCCTTACTGCAGAGCATTGTCTGCAGAACTGCCTCGGGATGAGCATACCAGGAAGATCTCCTCACAGTCTGCTCCACAATCTGAACAACCTTCCTTGGCTGACTCCTCAGGAGCTCAAGCTGGAAGAGAACATGCCTCGGACCTTCGGAGAACGATGACTTGACCTTGGTGTTGAACCAATTTGGCAAGTAGACACTCACGATGAATTGGACAATAAGTCTCAGGTTGTGAAGCTGGTTCCCTTTCAGTTTATGATGAGCGACCCAAATTCTGCAGAACCTGAGAGCCGTTGTGAGCCACCTAGAATGTGAGACTGGACCTATCTGCAGGTAAGCAAGTCTATCAGGCATAACCCAAGTTTTGATGGCACTGCAAATCATGTAACCATAGTACTGGTCAGTACTCAGGTCGTCAATGACAGTATGTGCAAGCTCAACGAGTGGAGGGCCAACTGTGATTTTTTCAAAGCTCGGATTTATTTCTAACTCAGTGGCAGAGTCCAGCATCTTGCCAAGAGGACCAGACCATCTGTTGTTTGAAAGAGTCTTGCCATCCAGCTCCTGGATCAGATGTCTGAGTGGCAACTCGTTGGTGTGGAGGTCACAAACAATCCAGACCAGCTTCCTCCCAATCTTCCGCTCTATCCACTGTATGACCCCCCCTTGCCACCCTGTGTTCGTGTTGGTGCTGTCCCCTCCAATGGCCTGCAGGGTCTGGTCTACGTTCCTCTCTCTGAGCCAGTTCACAATGTTATCTGCCACTATCTCAGCTGGTTTCCTGATGTCATCTTTCTCTGGAGTGAAATGCCATAAATACTTCCCTCCTGGTTCACTGCAGCAGGAGTAGTGTTCCTCCTTCACCATGGCAGGGAACAACTTGTCAGAATCTCCAACTTTCATGAACACTTTAGTGTCATCCCTTCTCCCATCAAAGAACAAACAATTGATTCCATTTTCTCTTATCCCCTTATCAAACTCCTCTTCTAGGTTACTGACAAGTTTCTCCGTCAACCCAGGCAGCTGTTGCTATCTCTGCAGTTTCTCTGAGACCAGTGTGGTGTAGCATGCTGGCCAGAGCTATGCTCGGGATATCTTTCCTATTTCGAATCTTATGCCTGGAAGGTTTGGGATCATTATTTTCTGGGTTAGGGACAAAGTCACCATTCTCCTGGTCAGCACTCGGATCAGCCATGGGGAAGTCATTAAACTCTGAATCAGCTTGACTCCAATCATCGGCCTTTTTTACCTCACCCTGGGCCTTCTCAAGTCTCTTTTCCTCGGCAACTCTTCTCCTCTTCTGTCTCTCTGTGGCAGCCTCCTGTCTCTTGGACTCCGGAATATCTTGGCTAGAAATCATGAGAGCCCCTATACTGCCAGTCTTCTCTCTCTGTGCTTTGACAAATGCCAGTTCGATCACAGGAATCTTCAGTTCACGCTTGCAAATACAGGAGATGTGGGCCTCGGATTTACAGTCACGATCGCATCCAAACTCAGGACAGAGAACAATTGGGCACTTGCAAGTAATTATGTCAAATAACTGGTCCAGTTGCTTGGCAAAGCTGTCCTTAACTGCAAGTTTTCCTCTCCCAAGAGAGATATCTCTTGCCTTTTCCCAACTGGCTAGCAGTCTCTCACTAATCTTCTTCTGACTTGTTATGACTGGAGGCTTGAACTGAGCGTTAGCCAGAGTGTACTGTGCCAAGACAGCTTTGGTCATATCACTGGCAATGTCTTTGTTTGTGTAAGTTCTTTGGTTCTTTTCACTGATTTGCCTGATTAAGACACCGTATCTCAAAGCATCTCTCAATGTAGGCAACTCCGACTTCAGAAGCTCTCTCCCAGACCCAAGATAGTGACTGAGATGGCTGGATTTTTGGTTCCTCGTCCTGACACAAGCAGCCATCGCAAATATTATCAACTTATAAATGCATCAGAATCTGAAACAGAAAAAAATATTGTTAGTTGGGTTGTTAAAGAATGAAGTCAGAAAGCAATGTTCACTATTTAATTGTAATGCACTAATGCAGCTGTACGTTAGATTTTCGATAAATTTCACACTAAAATTTACCTAGCAAAAGGTTGCAAAATATTGAAACTGAAATTATTTTCTGTTTATATACACTAAAATCTATCAAAAAAGTGATGGGCCATTAGTTTTAGCTGATCTTCCCTCCTATGACACACCCTATTATAGTGTGGCCCACATCCACACAGACACAGTTTGGCTGTGTGAGTAAAGAAGGATGTACTATAATGGGTTATTATAGTGTGACCCACATCCACACAGACACAGTTTGGCTGTGTGAGGAAAGAAGGATGTACTATAACGGGTTATTATAGTGTGACCCACATCCACACAGACACAGTCTGGCTGTGTGAGTAAAGAAGGATGTACTATAACAGGTTATTATAGTGGGACCCACATCCACACAGACACAGTTTGGCTGTGTAAGTAAAGAAGGATGTACTATAACGGGTTATTATAGTGTGACCCACATCCACACAGACACAGTTTGGCTGTGTGAGTAAAGAAGGATGTACTATAGGGTGCAGGGAAAAAACACTTTTATTTGAGTTGCAGGCTGCACTTTTCAGGCATCGTTTGTATGGCTGTAACAAACACCTGTGCAAAATTTCATGCCATTTCATGCATACTTACCCTGCCGCATCGCGAACGACTTTTTGTCAACTTTTAGTGTATACCAAAAATTAGGTGTCATTTAATGTTTTCCAGGATAATGATAAATTTTACATGGGTGACATCGATTTAATTCACATGTTATTTTACAGGTACACCGTATAGAAAATCATTACAAGTTCATATTGAAATTCTTTTTTGTGCGGAACCTTGGCATCATTTTCCTAGACAATAATCTTTGCCTAATATATCCATCTCTCGATTCGTATCCCGTCACTTCAGTGCAAGCTTCAGTCATCACTTTTATGCCTCTCTCGACCGCCTGAGTGCTGTTTGGCCACTTGGGCACCACTAATGGTGTCTCAAGAATGTCATTAACCTGTAGATTTGACAGAGAAGCAATGTAAGGAGGCTCAGTCTTGAGTTCATTCCTCCAGTTAATCATGGAATGATAGTTTTTTGCTTGCCACTTTAGTTTCGGAGTCACCACCTTTCTCATGTTGACTACAGGAGGCACATCCTCATTCCCATCTCCATCTTTACCCTCCTCATCAGTATAGTTTAACAAATTCTCGTCAACAGCAGCATCAGAATCTTCCTCCTCCTCTTCAGATCTGCCAGTGCATTCTTCCTTTTGCTGATTCTCCTCTCTAATTTTTCTTATCATTGAGACAGCTTTTTCTCTAACAGTCATGTCCTCATCTGCACACATACCAAGAAGAAGTTGACCTGTGTGGGCGAAGTATGCATTTCTCTGGACAGCCTTCTTCACTATCGTCTCCTCCTCACTATTCAGGTGTTTCATATATAGCAGGGACTGGAATACATTCCTTGAGCCGTGTGTTACGTAAGGGTGTATCTTGATGTAAAACCACATTGGAGCACTGAACTTTATTATTGTAATGACAATTCTTTTCAACTCATGGCTGGGTCTTGATGTTGCTACATACAGCCTGAGGATTCTACTCCATAAGGTGTTCCACCTTGACACACAGGGAGGACCTGGCTCAATAGCAGCCAAGTCATCTTCAACAACACCTGTGATAACTCCTTTACAAATCCTATACAGGTATTTCTGATCCCAGGACAGATCTTTCTCCACTTCATCATTAAACACAGGGAAATCAGGGAAACTGACTGGCTGGAAGGCGACAACTGGAAGCTCAGACAAAGACTCCTTGATCTGCTTTCCAATGGGACCACGCCAATGCTCAGGACCACTTGGTTAACATCATAGTGATAAAAAAACTGCGCGGAAAGGCAGCTTATTTCCGTGAAGCTGACATATGAAATAATGGAGCAGGTGACCAAGTAACATTTCAAGATGATGAATGACTCCATTTTCTGATCCTACATTTACATTGGTTCCATCACAACCAACACACACAATGGGCTAATGGGTTAGATTTTTCTCCACCAGAAACTCGTGAATAGTTTTGGCAATCTGCTTTCCGTGTCCAGTCTTGGGAGTCACATGTGTGAGATATTCATTGCCAGGCTCAACCATGATGACATAATGATCTTTCACCATCATCCTCGAACTCCATTTCTCGGTCTTCTCATTCTTTTCATCACACGAGTGGCGGTCTTCTTACCATCAAAATAGAGTGACGTCAAATTATCTAAACTAGCCATCTCAATTTCTTGCCTCTTAAATCGGTATTTTTGTCTCGCATCCCGCAGCTTATGTGGTCCAATAACCTGACTCTTGTCATCCTTTGTGATAATGCCATAGTCAGTTAAGGTGGCAGTAGCAATGGCAGCTCCAGAATAATCACTAATCAAGTATCGGTCACAAGCGGCAGCCAGTGTAGGGAGTCTTGTCCGGTTCTGTGAACTGGTGGCTGTCAGAGCCCTTGGATCAGGGACAAAATCAGCATCAGTATTGACGAGAGGAATATCTCTTGAATCATCTGAATTATCCTCAACATAAGGAATATCTCCAGCTACTTAAATGAAATAAGAGATATGAAAAAAAGTTGATAAACACTGAACAGAACATTGCACCGCCACAGCGGCTGTTTGGCTAGTACTGTAGGTAAATTTAAAAAATTCAGTAGAAAATGCGGCAGACTAAACCTCGACATATCAGCTTCAAATTTGGCATGGAGTCCTAGATATGTATAAGGAACAATGCCTAAAGAGTGCAGCTTTGAGCAAAATTTCACTGCCCCCTAATGTACTATAACGGGTTATTATAGTGTGACCCACATGCACACAGACACAGTTTGGCTGTGTGAGGAAAGAAGGATGTACTATAACGGGTTATTATAGTGTGACCCACATCCACACAGACACAGTTTGGCTGTGTGAGTACAGAAGGATGTACAGGTTGTACCTCTCTAGTCCGGCAACCTCGGGACCTGACCGGTGCCGGACAATGGATATTTCCGGACCATGGAAATTCACCCTTTTCCTGGATAGACAGTGACTAGTGCTTATGCTTGGAAGCACTAGCACCACTTTCTCTGCTTCATGGTCTCTTTGAAGACATATTGAAGGGTTAAATGTCGTACAGTAGCTTCTCAAATTTCGCGAGTTTTTAATTCGAAGTTTTCTATTTGAACACACAAAGAAAATAACGCATTTAAAAATTTTGACGGCGGAAACTCGAATTTCGACGGGTTTGAACGGCTCACCAACGTTCAGACGACGTGCACAATTGTGTAAACAGCGTCATTTCTCTATGTACAAAAGATTCATTATTGCTTATTACTGAAAGTCTTTTTGATTGAATTAATGTTTATGTGTGCAAAATGAACAATACAATTCATTAATAATACGTAGAATATTAAAACACGAGGAGATGAGACGGCATTGTTTTCGTTGTTTACAAAACCAGTGACTGACTGGTTCTACATATAAAACTGAAAAAATAGGACCCTGGTTGTAGAAGTAGTAAAATTAATATGGTTGTTTTAAGTAATGTTATTCAATGTTAATAAATGGAACAATATAAGTAGCTAACCATTAATGGTAAAAAAAAAAGTGAGACTGCGCGTATGTAAGTGCGCACATGTGAAAACATATCGTCATTACTCTACATAAGAATATGAAAGCAACACTTATTTACTGCTCATATATATTGAAGGGTTAAATGATGTACTCTGGAGAGAGAGAGAGAGAGAGAGAGAGAGCAGCCGAACTGCCAGATGTAAACAAGCTTTAATTTCCCGCGGCATTGTTGTTGTTTTTTACGGGGATTAGTCCACCTGGGCATAGGTCACTGACCCACATTGGGGCCTGAGGGGCGAAAATTCAATACTCCTGAAATACAGTGGGGTATGCTATAACGAATCTAATTGGTTCTAGAACCTTGTTCGTTATAGCATTCGTTCGTTATAGGATTCGTTCGTTCCAGGCCCCCAAATACAACCACTTAACACTGAAAAATATAATATAAAATTGTAAAAATTGTAAAAAAAGTGCATACATATGCATCTAAACCCCTGAAATAAAGAATATCATTAATACTTGTAATAAAAATCAATTAATTAGGGAAAAAAAAATTAAATAATGTTCGTTGTAGGAGTTTCGTTCGTTATAGCATTCTCAATTTTATAGGTAAAACCATTTGTTATAGGAATATTCGTAGTAGGATCCGTTCGTTATAGCATACCCCACTGTAATAATAATACTAATTCATGTAAGTTTAAAAAAAAAAAAAAAAAAAAAAGGCTGCCTATCTACCTATTGGACAAACTAAAATCGTTCCGGACCACGGGAGTTTCAGGACCACAGAATGCCGGACTAGAGAGGTACAACCTGTAGTGTATTGTGCATAATAAATATATTTCTGAATATCTTTAAGAGTTGTGAGGGATAAGAGCTTCACCCATTCTACTCTCACTGCACAGTAAGTCAGTGAAGAGTTGTTGATTGAAGGAAATTGTGAATATTTAAGTTTTAATGAAGAATGGTTAGGTTAGGTTAGGTTATGAGAAGACATTCATAAGCCGGAACACAGGCTATATATATTTTTTATGTGTAAGAGTCCACCCGGGCACAGGTCATGACCCACAACAAGGTCTAGGGGAGGGAAGAGTAAAAATAAATTTTAAAAATATAAACTAAAAAGGTTATATTAATGTACACCGTCAGAGAAGCATCTTGTTTAGAGTGAGACAGATTGTATGGAAACACAGAAGAAGGCAGAGCATTCAACAGTGTGAGGAAAGAAGGATGTACTATAACAGGTTATTATAGTGTGACCCACATCCACACTGTGGGCAAGACACCAGCCCACGGTACACATGATGCTACTTGTTAACAGAGGCTTTACTGTATAATTGAATCAATGTTGAGAGAAACCTAACCTAACCAAACCTAGCCGGGTTACTACGCCCAGTATTGATTCATCTTGTTTTGGTAATGAATACTGATGCCGGTCCTGGATTATGTCAACAATTGTATATAATTGTTCTTCCTCTATGAATTTCTTTGTCATCATCTAACAACACAGCCAGGTTGTAACACAGTACCATAAATCATTATAATTTGACCATAATTATAGTAATAAAACTCGTCCAGTCATAGTTGCCGCCATAATCTTGTAAACATTACTCTCGATGGCGACTGGCTGCCGTAATGGTGTAGATGAAACGTGATTGGCTGGATTTTCAGTGTTTGAATCTTTGCTCGTAACTGAAGAAAAAACGGAGCAGATTACCAGATCCGGGGTTCAAGCCGATGTTCTGAATATGGGTAATAATCCACTGCAAGAAATCTGGGCTCAAGGAATCCCGATTCGCACACCCGAGTCGAGCTCAAATCCCAGGCTCAAACTACCGTCCTGAATTTGGGCCTATTGACAGGTGGACAGCCATAGACAGAGACAACTAGATGGAGAAACAAAATGTACTATAAGCAATATTTCACATAGTGTGTTGTGTTACACCAGGTGGAGGGGTGAGAGGCAGCTGTTCACCACCTCCAACTATTGCTGTCTCACATTTGTAAGTCATATTAACTATACTGTACAATATTATATTTTCATCAATGAATTCTGATATAATAATAATTTTTAGGGTAATTGCTTCGTTTGGTAGATAATTAGGTGACTAGGCGAGAACTACTTTGTCTGGCGCACATCACTTGTCTTTCTCGGTGGTGATGCGGCGGTACACAGCCAATCATCTCCACTCAACGCCAGTCACCAGTGTAGGTTTATGAGCCACACAGATCAGGCGGCTGCTCTCACGTCCACAAAGAACGTCAAATTACACCATATAATAGGAACTTCTTTCTGTTTAATATGCCGGGGGTTCTGGAAGGTTAGGTTAGGTTAGGTGTGGCTAGGTTAGGTTAGGTCAAGTTTGTTTGGTTAGGTTGGCAAGGTCTTCTAACAATGTTTCTGCCACTTGCATTTATCAAATATGGTTAGGTTAGGTTAGGCTACGTCACGTTTAATTCAGAAATAATCAAGTTTTAACACATTTTACATAACTGGGACAGTGTTCACTACAAAACAGTGAAATTAAAACGTTTTTAAATTTGTTTAATATTGAGCGGGTGTTAAGTGTTGCAGTAGTGGGTGTTGCTTCTGGTAACACGTGTTGGTGACTCAGTGACTCTCAGCTGGTGTTAAGTGTTGCAGTAGTGGGTGTTGCTTCTGGTAACATGTGTAGGTGGTGACTCAGTGACTCTCAGCTGGTGTTAAGTGTTGCAGTAGTAGGTGTTGCTTCTGGTAACATGTGTTGGTGGTGACTCAGTGACTCTCAGTGGGTGTTAAGTGTTGCAGTAGTGGGTGTTGCTTCTGGTAACATGTGTTGGTGGTGACTCAGTGACTCTCAGCTGGTGTTAAGTGTTGCAGTAGTGGGTGTTGCTTCAGGTAACATGTGTTGGTGGTGACTCAGTGACTCTCAGCGGGTGTTAAGTGTTGCAGTAGTGGGTGTTGCTTCTGGTAACATGTGGTGACTCAGTGACTCTCAGCTGGTGTTAAGTGTTGCAGTAGTGGGTGTTGCTTCTGGAAACATGTGTTGGTGGTGACTCAGCTGGTGTTAAGTGTTGCAGTAGTGGGTGTTGCTTCTGGTAACATGTGTTGGTGGTGACTCTCCATCAAGTAAGGCCGCTGGCTGACTGAGTCTGTTTTAACAACAACAGTAGTGACACTGTCCCTACACTCTCCATGTGCACCAACAACTGGTGGTAGTGACACACATCACCCAGCAACAGACAGTACTGTACAACAGACAGTACTGTACTAGACAGGTAACACGTCTTACTAAAGTACCACGGTTCACCTTGGCTATATATAAGTTAATAAACAACTCACAGTGACGTAGTGAAGTATTAAATCCTCCAAGTTTGTATTTTAATTAACACATTTTGGTCGACTTAATGTTTACAAGTGAGGCGATGAACACTGTTAATAACTTACCACGAACAACTCAACTTTACCTAATATAATAATAAAAACTAACATCACATAGTTCAAACAATTATTATTTACTTAATATTATCTGAAAAAACAAACTTTACCCTACTACTGATACACTTTTAAATAATTGTATTACATCTACTTATTATTGTATTATAAACAGAACACTAAATAATATTGAGCCATCATCAGGTAGTTATCGTGACACTTATTGATAATAAACTATCACCAGGTAGCTCTAGTAACACTGAGTAATAATTAACTATCATCAGGTAGTTATGTTAGGTAAATATTAGTTAGTTGAGGTTAAGCAATAAATAAACTAGTTCGTGGTAATATTATAACACTGATCAGCTCCCATCCACCCCTCCCCCCAGTACCAAGGAAAGTACTTTATATACTTTCTTTGGCCGATAATTTTACATATATATTCATTAGTCTCTGTTACGGTACACCTCGGCTATGTAAATTAGTGCTATGTGTTTACATTAATTTGCGAAGGTTAACTTTTATAAATGAATCAGTGTTTGAGCTGTACTGCCAAGAGGATAGAAGTAAATATTCTTTTATTATTTCATAACTTGATCTGTGTATTATTTTATTCTTTTATGCTCTTATATTGGGAGATAAAAGTGTTTGTATTACACAGTTATTTATTTTTTTTACTTTCTTCTACATAAAACATATAAATGGGGTCTGCCCGTTTCGTCACCACTGCTCTACCCGTTTCGTCACCGCGTTCATTCCCATCATTATATACATGAAAGTAACTGTTGCTTGGGATAGAAAATAATAATAACACAAAGATAATTTATTAAAGACTAAAATAAAACCTAAAAACATTGTTTATACGCCTACAATCATCTCACTGCTCGATGGTTTATGTGCTGGTGCCAAATCACCTTTATTTTCTTCTGTATTGTGTTTATTTACCAAAGGTTTTAATCGTTCTTTTTATTAAATAATTACTGTTCCTGTATAATAACACAATACTTCTGGAGTCGTCTGTATACATGTGTCATATTCAGTCAACTAACTTCCTCTAGAGAGGATGTCCTTTATCATCCAAAGTTTCAGTGCCAGGAGAGTTGTTCCTCACTTATGATGACGTTGTAGTGGAATTCTCCCCTACAAACGCTGTTTGTCGCTACCTAGCCGACCCCAGTGTATGCCTCGTGATCTAGGTTAACCAGCGCCGCCATACACCACGGAGCGGGGGTCAACTGCTAAGCCACGCCTACCCCCGCTATTTAAGACCTGACCTCGTGGTGATCTCTCTCTACCTACAGCCACAGCCAGCAACACCTCCTCCTCCGCCGCTGCCTGGCGGCCCTCGCTCCTCCGCCTGCCTGGCGGTCCTCTCTCCCGCTGGCGAGCATGGCGACCCACAAGCTGTCCTTCTCTGAGCGTCCTCACCCACCAGCTCTCTCTACATCACGCTTGTAACCATGCTGCCTTCCCAGCACCAAGCTGCATTGTACATCCAATACAACATGTATATAGAGAGCACATTGTGAGTTTCCTTTCTCCATTCCATCCTGAGTGTGAGCCAAACAATCCTGAACCCCACAAATGGTGACCCCGGAGTGACGCACTCACACAGGATGGAGGAGAAACTGATCACGCTCCCAGTCTTCAAGCAACATGGAAGACTGGCTTATCCACCCAGAAGCAGCTCTCATCGGCTCTACAGCTTCTGTTTCTACACCGTAGGTCAGACACCCTAGAGCAGCTCTGCTACTCTAAGCAGACAGTCGCTCCTCTTCCGACCCCAGCACACCCGTCCTGCCTCAGACGCCGACCCCGGCCCAGCAGTAACCCCTGCCGCCCCTGATGCGGCCTCTGTTCCTGAGTGCGGACCCACACACCCCTCTTTTCTCCCTCAGGTACTCCCTGCTAATGTCCTGCACCATGCTGCTGTCGTGGACCCAGCTGCTGTCACGAGCCCTCATCCGCTGCTGCTGACACAGCCCCTGCTCCTGACCCAGGCCCACACACCCCAGCAGGCGCATCTGGCGACTCTGTACCTGCAGTGAGGGAAGCACACAACATTCATCGCCTCCACACACCCTTATTCTCCCTCTCTACTCCCACAGATATTGTGTATCTAGACAGTTGTCCCCAGCGACCGGCTCATCCACGCCATCGCCGTTGCCTCACATGAGGCACGCACCGCCCGTTCTGCCTCACATGTGCTATGCAACCCTGCAGACAACAAGTCTCCTACACAGCTTGGAGGGAAGGGGGAGTATTGTAGTGGAATTCTCCCCTACAAACGCTGTTTGTCGCTGCCTAGCCGACCCCAGTGTATGCCTCGTGGTCTAGGTCAACCAGCGCCGCCATACACCACGGAGCGGGGGTCAACTGCTAAGCCACGCCTACCCCCGCTATTTAAGACCTGACCTCGTGGTGATCTCTCTCTCTACCTACAGCCACAGCCAGCAACACCTCCTCCTGCGCCGCTGCCCGGCGGGCCTCGCTCCTCCGCCTGCCTGGCGGTCCTCTCTCCCGCTGGCGAGCATGGCGACCCACAAGCTGTCCTTCTCTGAGCGTCCTCACCAACCAGCTCTCTCTACATCACGCTTGTAACCATGCTGCCTTCCCAGCACCAAGCTGCATTGTACATTCAATACAACATGTATATAGAGAGCACATTGTGAGTTTCCTTTCTCCATTCCATCCTGAGTGTGAACCAAACAATCCTGAACCCCACAAATGGTGACTCCCGGAGATTCGCACTCACACAGGATGGAGGAGAAACTGATCACGCTCCCAGTCTTCAAGCAACATGGAAGACTGGCTTATCCACCCAGAAGCAGCTCTCATCGGCTCTACAGCTTCTGTTTCTACACCGCAGGTCAGACACCCTAGAGCAGCTCTGCTACTCTAAGCAGACAGTCGCTCCTGTTCCGACCCCAGCACACCCGTCCTGCCTCAGCCGCCGACCCCGGCCCAGAAGTAACCCCTGCCGCCCCTGATGCGGCCTCTGTTCCTGAGTGCGGACCCACACACCCCCTCTTTTCTCCCTCAGGTACTCCCTGCTAATGTCCTGCACCCTGCTGCTGTCGTGGACCCAGCTGCTGTCACGAGCCCTCATCCGCTGCTGCTGACACAGCCCCTGCTCCTGACCCAGGCCCACACACCCCAGCAGGCGCATCTGGCGACTCTGTACCTGCCGTGAGGGAAGCACAACATTCATCGCCTCCACTTATTCTCCCTCTCTACTCCCACAGATATTGTGTATCTAGACAGTTGTCCCCAGCGACCGGCTCATCCACGCCATCGCCGTTGTCTCACATGAGGCACGCACCGCCCGTTCTGCCTCACATGTGCTATGCAACCCTGCAGACAACAAGTCTCCTACACAGCCTGGAGGGAAGGGGGAGTATTGTAGTGGAATTCTCCCCTACAAACGCTGTTTGTCGCTGCCTAGCCGACCCCAGTGTATGCCTCGTGGTCTAGGTCAACCAGCGCCGCCATACACCACGGAGCGGGGTTCAACTGCTAAGCCACGCCTACCCCCGCTATTTAAGACCTGACCTCGTGGTGATCGCTCTCTCTACCTACAGCCACAGCCAGCAACACCTCCTCCTCCGCCGCTGCCCGGCAGGCCTCGCTCCTCCGCCTGCCTGGCGGTCCTCTCTCCCGCTGGCGAGCATGGCGACCCACAAGCTGTCCTTCTCTGAGCGTCCTCACCAACCAGCTCTCTCTACATCACGCTTGTAACCATGCTGCCTTCCCAGCACCAAGCTGCATTGTACATTCAATACAACATGTATATAGAGAGCACATTGTGAGTTTCCTTTCTCCATTCCATCCTGAGTGTGAACCAAACAATCCTGAACTCCACAACGTCTTCTGTTTAGGGGGAGGGATGAACTCAGGTGTCCGGAAAGAAAGTCACAATTGGGGTTAGAAAAAGACAGGGATATAAACACATCTTTTAAACACCCTAAATAATGTTAAGTTAGGTTAAGGTTTGTGACTTTTTTCCTACATTCTGGGATGATGACACATCATGGAGAACCAGATCATTGTGTTCACTCAGTAAAGGTTTATTGGTTCCTCCAAGTGCTGTACCCAGGTCCACACTGACACTTCCCTGGCCTAGCCTCCATCTAATGTATGAACATTTACAAGGTGAAAACAGCACTTTGAACTATGTGGGTGATGTGTAATGGTATTTTAACTGGTATGTTTGTTTTAATACATAGAATACAAATCTGTTGAGGAAGTACACTTCAATATATACATGGACCAATGGATAGCTCTTTTGGTGTGACACTCTAACGGGCCGAGTTTTCTCTTTTCAATAATTTACCATCCAGCTATTCTTTTGTTAGTATTCGAGTTATTCATATACTTCTATGTTCTGTGTTGTACTCTTTCCAATGAGTATCCTGTTTTATATACTTATCCTTCTTCAGTTCTTTACACACATACTTACTTTTATATATTCTTGCTTATATTCTTATATGTTCTTTATCTCTATATACCTTATATTCTTATATATTCTTATATAAGTAACTCTTATGCTTCTCTGCTTATGTTTTCCAAGTCAATGTTCTTTCTTTAAATTTCCTTTCATATATTATAATCTCTTCCAAATATTTGGTTCTAGTTATATTCTAAACCATGGATTAACCTGGGAAACCATGTCTTTCTTATTACCACACTTATTATACTTACACCGGTAGACCTGCCACCACCCAGGATTTTCCAGAATATAACATCTCTTAGTTAACTGTTAGGTAGCGAGCTTCTAGGCACGTGAGTTAGTTATTTTCTGAGAACCAATGTGGGAAAGGATAGAGTGGTGATACTCGTAGATGGTAGATTACTAATTCAATATTTATTAACACAGTGATTGGATAAGGTGCATCTTAGATTCACTCGGACAAAGCAGAACTGCAATTTATTTCTTAAGTCATCAAACACTTCAAGAACTTATTACCTCATTAAATACCTCCAAATACTTATTACTTCAATCGACAATTGTGGTATTGTCACTCTGCCAAATGATATTCAGTACTGGGTATACACCAGATATCACTGGACCCTCAGGTCTTACCTTACCAAGTAGCAAATTAACTCTTCACTTCTTGGTTATATCCTTATACTCTCAGATTATCATTTCATGGTCACTACCAATGAATACATAGCACACTGAACAACTCCACAATTATCCCAACATACAATACCTCCTGTTAATTCACAAGGAAAAACATGGCACTTTTAACTCTCATTCAGTGGTTCAATACTTAACCTGGGATACTATATTTCTGCTAGTTATCCCCCAAACAAGATACCATAATACTTAGGCCTATGTAACTGAGGAGTGCCCCAGGGTAACGCTGGTCTCTACAACAAATGAAGATCGCTGCTAGGGGTCGGTTGTAGACCGACACACGCTCAAGGAGTGGGCGCCTGATTTGCAGGAAATGGACTTCCAAGTTCAGTCCTGTCGAATCAACGGCATCGTCCAACCCGATTACCGCCTCACGTTAGCCGATGAGTATTCAGCTCAACACACTGGAGACGTCGTGGAAGTCACGAATGCGTAAAGGTCTACCTTCAACTATGCAAAACATACGCCTGGCAACGGTTCAGACGATATCTAAATCTCTACTTTACTCGACTTAATTGGCACAGAATTCACTATGTTAACACATGAGCACTGATATTCACCAAAATTGACTAAGTTAAACTGAATTAATAGGCGGCGGGGAACACACGTTAACATACCTGGAGACGTTGAGGAAGAGTCACGAATGCGTGATTCTCCCTCGTGTAGAGGTATATACGTGCACCCGAGGGACAGCTTGGGCCTCCGTATTCATACCAGAAGGGTCGATCTTACTAACAACATAACTTCTCTATCATTTTGGATCACTGTATACTTGGTTATGAACTACAGTGTTCTTGATCAGGGTAATTTCCTATGTCTATTCATATATTCTAATCAGAGGTTGAGCTTGCCAGGAAAAGGTGGAATATACACGTTGGTAACATTAATTCTGTAAGCTCAGGCTTGAGGCGAACAAGGCGCTATTCACGGGGAGGCTCTAGATCTTGGAGATTATACCAGTTGATAGAATAGTTCAGGAGATTAATGACTTTCTCAAATAGACAACTGACACTAATTAAACTATAAACATCAGATTCTCTGATGTCGGGGCGACAAAATGATATAACTTCAGGCGCGATCAGAAACTCATGGATACCCCCACGGACGACATAAAATACGCCACTCTAGCTGGCAAACTCGACACTCACTTACTTGACACGTTCTACTAACGATAAGGACAGTTGAAGCGTTCTACCCCACTCACAATGGATCTTGAATGTTCCAACTGTAAACAGACATATCTAAGTTGACTCAAAACAAGGGTGTTCTCTCTCACACTCAAATTCATTTTATAGAGAAGTTGGTTTCAGTAAGTCAGAGAAAATGGGATAACGGAGGACTGAGGTGTCTTGAAGTGATGAGAAAACGGACTCCTCAGATGGAGGACTCAAACGAAAGCCGAGTTACATGTTTTGTGGGCTATGGAGCGTAATATGAATCATTTGACTTTGGCGCTAACTGGCGTGTAAGACCGTGGTCGTTACATCACTAATTGTTTTAATTTCTGAGCTTTTAAGTTTCTTGATGTAAACACTTCTTGGCATTACCTGTTTTATTGCTGAGAGCAGGTGTATACACAGATATAATCTGAGAGAATATATTGTGAATTATCTCCAGGGAAGTGTTGTGAATATCACTTCTGTTAAGTGTGAACTTTCCTGTCTAGTGGTATGGAGAGAACTGCCCCTCTCTGGGGTGTGAGAGAGTGGTGGCGAGCGAGCAGTGTTTACTGAATCGGCTGACCCTGGCTTGAGCCCTACGATAGATACAGCCTCAGTGATCTAGTCATAAACAATATGGTGAATCACTTGTTGACTAATTTGATAAATAACTTGGAGTTAGGGTTATATTTATATACAGCAAAGGTGCTGTTACAATCTAGTAAACTAACCAAACCTGCCTTAACCTATTGTGAAGACTGTGTATTGTAATACTGTACTGTATTACCTTTTGTTTAGATATTAGCTATTAATAAGGACTGAGTCACAAAGGTAATGTAATTACTATTATTCTTTATAAGTAAGACCTATTTATTTGCTTCATTGTACAGAAATTTATAACAATCTGATGTTGTGACTTCACTCCCCCTTCACTTTCTGAACAGTTCTCTGAGATTCATTGTTCGTTGTGGATAGTTCTTTTTTCCTCCCAAAGTCTTCAGTAGGTGGGCACTTCCTTGACACTTGGAATGACACTAGGAAGCTCCTGCAAGATGCACACTATAAAATTGTTTCCACATTCTGATGAAAAGGTGAAGCAGCTGAGAGGCTACAGGGTTTGCCTTCAGTCTTAAGGGTTGGTCGTTAGTACCAGAACATCCCCAGTCATTCCAGCAGTTAGTGAGTACTGTACTGACTCTAGTTAGGGAAGTAAGGCTATTTGAGTACAGTACAGAGCCAGCCAAGTTGTCTCCTTGGGTAAGTATCTATCAGTAAGTCTTACTTCAACTATGGAATTTTGAAAACTTCAACATTGTAATACTGTTCACTTTATTTCAGACATAAATATTATGGTAGCATCAGGAGGCCATCCCACACAAACATCTCCCACCACAACCAAGAATTAAAGCTCTATAAAACAAGAGGCAGAACAATTCCTCACAACTGTACAATAAGTCAGTACAGTATGAGGATTAGTGAACATCTTCAGGAGAACATTGTAAGCAAGATTAAGGTAAATTGTCAACTCTCCAAGTCTTAAGTTACAAATATGAAAGCCAAGTTGGTGTTCTAGGAACAGTGAGAACTAAAAGAACGATCACATAAGTGAATCTTTCTCCTGAAAATACCAGTTAAGTGATGCACTGTGTTATATATTGTTTAAATACAGTATGATGAGTGTTGCAATGTTTCTACCTAAACAACCACCTTGTGACTCTTGTGCTTGTGGACACTGCTGATAAACGTTCCATTATATAAATGTGACAAGTGTTTGTCTGCTGTGCTTGTATACCGGTGAGACAAAGTTCACTTGTGGTAAATATTTCTCATACAATAGTGAGATCAAGAACCACATACATGTGCAGAATTATTAATGCAAATTTAGCTGTGAAGAGTGGATAACTTTTTTATACAGTACAAAGGTTACCCAAACGTGTGTACACTGAAAGAAATATTTTCTTGTATTGAGTGTTGTAAAGTGTGTAAAAGATGGCCCAGTTTATGTATCAAATAGCTGGACATGGTGGCCAAAATAATTATGAGTGTGTACAGTGTGGTGAATTATATTACAGTAATGATTCTATGAAGATGCATACCTGTATGGCTGAACACATTGATGAGATAAATATTAAGTGTGAAGAAGTTGATGAAAGTTTTACCAGTAACTATGATGTGACACAACATGTGACTGTTGATGAGAAAGATATTAAGTGTGAAGAAGTTGATGAAAGTTTTTACAGTAACTATGATGTGACACAACATGTGACTGTTGATGAGAAAGATATTAAGTGTGAAGAGTTTGATGAAAGTTTTAACAGTAACTGTGATGTAAGGGAGTAGTCAAGGAGGAACGGGGACAGGTGTACATGGGTTATACCCAGGGGGAGAGTAGTGGAAGCAAGCGTGCCGACACAGGGCCAGGGGGCAGCAGTGCACCCTCCACCCACTCAACCCCCCACCCGGGAGGCGGCACCTGCTCAGCTTACCGGACAGGAGGAGGCGAGCGCCGTGTAAACAATGACATTTCTAACCACACCCTGCAAAATACAGTGTACTTAGCAAATGCTACAGCTTCTGAGAATGGGGGGGAGTGAGGTTACTACTAAGAGCAGAGACGTTACCAAGAACAAATTCTGGCTTGAATGTCATGTACACTAATACTGACACGTTCCTTGATAAGAGAGAGGAGGTTGAAACACTACTGAGAGTACACCAACCAGATATTGTAGGTGTTGTAGAACTGTTGTACAAGAACAGGAGAATCGACCCAGAGGAATGTGAGTTCAGTATTGCTGGATATGACTCATTTACGAACCTTTCTCAAGAAACTTGCAAGAGGGATGTGGTTATCTATGCTAGACAAGACCTTAGAGCCAGCCAGGCGAGGGTACAGGGAGAGGATGTTTTTGAAGAGTCCAAGTGGTGTAAAATTAAATTAAAGGGAGGGGACTTACTTATCGTTGGGTGTATCTACAGATCCCCAAACTGTAGCTTACTAAATCAAAGGAACTTAAGAACCTTAATAAACAATGCGGCGATGCTCAACCCTAGCTGTCTTGATCGTAATGACGGCTAACCTGTTAAACTAATGATTCATATTACGCTTACACGTCCACCAAACCTTCTGAGTCTCCCAGTGGAAATGTCCTTCGTTCTCTCTGTTTCTTTGATAGACGTCATCGAGATGTCGTATGTTTCTTGACCGAGTGGTAAACTCTTTTACATCTACTGAGACCTGTAAACCTTTTTTTTCACCTATGATTAGCAGAGACTCTGATAATCATAGTGAAATTGTGGTAGGGAGGTTAACTGAGGAATGAGTTAATATTCTGAAGGGAACCTTTTTGAATCTGCTCCTCGCGTTGTAGCAAGGCGCTGCGTATTGGGACCTGTTGCCATCCAACCTTTTGTTATCAATTTAATTCTTGCTTTGATAGCTCAGTCAGAGCATTGTTTGTAAAGATAATAGTAGGGAATGAAACTGAGTTCGTGGGCTCGGTTTCATATGTCAGAGTGTTACAGTAACGTAATTCAGTGAAATGGTTGAGTAAGTGGAATCTGTGACTTTGGCGCGGGGAGGGGGGGGGGGGGGAAGGCGGCGGTTCGTTTTCAAACCAGTAGGCGCCATGCTCCTCCACCCACAGGTAGGTCACTCCACCTTCTCCGTGTTGTAATTCGCCATTTTTAAGTGATTTGACCTAATTGATAGTTTGTTTGTGCAAGTGTTACAGTAACGTAGTTAATGTGCTTTGAGTGAAGTATTTTATGTCCTTACTTAATGTCCCGTTGAAACGTTGAGATCGTTATGAACCGTGAGTCAGCGCCATGCTCCTCCACCCACAGGTCCCTATCGCAGCCTAGGCCGTGTCTCTAGCGTGGATGACGCATCCACTAGTCCTGGGAAATGTCTGAGGTCCAGTAGAATCGGGTATCCCCGTGAACCCCCGACCGTCAGAAGTTCCACTACCACGTATGGGGCCCATAGCTGGCCAGTATTTCCCCTGACGCCATGCCCTGTGGTGAACCCGGATCGTCAAGCCCACAAACCACTGCCAGCCCCATCATTGGTGGATGAGTACAGTACATAACTCAGTGGGGCTGTTGCTGTGGTGGTGTTAGTCAATCGGAATAATCGGAATGTCAGAAGGTGTCACTTGGTGATGAGACCCCCTTGGCCGCCGCTGGAGTGTTGCCCCTGGGGTATTGGGTGTTGTACTGGCAGGTGCCACAGATTTTATTGGTGCTAAGGTGCTGTGAGAGTTATGTGTGTTTTGGTGTGGGTACACCCAGTAGTGGTGCAAGTAAATTGAGCCTGAGGGCAGGATACCTGGAGTTCCTACTTTGGGTGCATACAGCATCTTTTCTGTAACCATTTTTGTGTCTCAATAAGCAGTGTATTTGTATGTGGGTCTATGATTCTCCTATAGTATTCACCGTTGTTCTTTCCCTAATACTCGATACTTTAATTACATGAACCCATGGGCCTTCCTCTCACGTCACGCTACCAGGTCAGAGTATTACGTAAGTTGTTGTAAGAGTGCCAAGCCCTCGCAGGGTGGCAGCTTGTGTTGCGCTCTCTTACAAATGGTGGCCTCAGTGGCTCAGCAGTAAGTAGTAGCAGCCCCCGCTCTTACAATGCAATTTGTTTCACTTCAAAAATCTGTTTTTCCGGCATCTTCGCGGTGTACATTAATTGAATTTTTTATTTTACATTTTTATTTAATTTTACTCCTATTTTACATAAATTGATTTAGTCACTTGTAGTTTTCATTTATAAATTGTACTTTTATAAGTTGAGGTAACAGCATAGACAGCATCATTAGACTTCCTCAGAGAAATAAAAGAGGAAAAAAAAGATAAGATAGAAGATAGATAGATAGATAGATAGATAGATAGATAGAGATAGTACTTATAAAATAGCCAAAGCCAATAGACATGGAAACAGCATTAAGCCTTAAACAGAAGGAGATATTCTGAATTCTGGGGGGCGTACGTAGGCCTAAATACCTCTCTCTCTCTCTCTCTCTCTCTCTCTCTCTCTCTCTCTCTCTCTCTCTCCTTTTGTTGAGGCTAAGGAGAGTTTGGGAAGGTTTTATGAGGTGATGGAATGAGACAGACAGACAGAGAGAGAAGAATGTTTTAAATTTCTCTTCTAAATGTCCCAAACACACCTTTGTAAACCATGTTCTATTTCTTATGATAAAAATATATAATTAAATATGATTTCGATTCCAGGTGAAAAGTAAGAGCGAGTTCCAAAGACCTTTTGGTAAATGATGAGACGGAGTGTGCCCAGGAGGGAACCGATAGACACTTAGGACAGGTGGTGAGCTCTGTATCCACACGACCACCGCACCCCCCCCCCCCCTCCCAATCTTCCTTACTAAACATAAAACTTCCCCGAAAGTCAAACCTTCAAACAAAAAACACAATATTATTCTGTAAAAAATTCCTCCTCAAATACAGGTAGTTTTAATGGCCATCCCCTCCAAAAACTAATATAGTCTCAGAGTGCATGCGAGGCCACTGATTAATCGCCCCCGTGATTGTGTGCCCATTCCAGGGCTTACTCAGTCCGTCCATATCAATTCCTAATGCCTTCAATTCCAAGAGCATTGTTGAAAGTCAGTGTTATTTTGTGTAAATGTCTTCATGTTTTTCTCGCTAAATTATATTATGCCATTGTGTGATGATAAAATTAATTATTATTTAGATATGCAGCAATTATTATTGTTGTTGTTGTTGTTGTTATTATTATTATTGTTATCATTTTTTTATAAATTATTATTATTATTATTGCGAGCGCGCGCACACACACATACATACACAGTATATTATAATTAATATAATCACCATTATCATTATTATTGCGAATGGTAGTTTTTCTTATGATTATTATAATCCATACTATAATCATTTGCCATTATTATTATTACCTCCCCACCGTAATGACATCCATTCACCACCATCACCACTACCACCACCACCACTTTGGTTTGTTATGGCTCCCTCGCCTGAACAAGGAGAGAAGAGAAGAATATTATTTCCTTTGGCGGTATATTTTTATAATTGTGAATGCAAATAAATCACCGAAGGCGCGCGTAATCCATGTAAATGCTGATAACCACACAGGAAAAAAGAAAACACTTAGTTCAAATCTTCAGGGGTGAGTACAGACTGAGCAGTAGTTAATAATAAGGCCAATATATACAGTAGAATGACCCCCACCTACCCAGATCACTAATATAACCAAAAACACAATGTCTTTTATCAATTATTCATTTCGTTACACCTCAAATTATAGTAAAATTGTGGTTCTGGTGACCATAGACTTTCCCAGCAGCTGATGTGTACGGTCATCACCACTTGTCCTGGTACAGTTCAATACAGCACAGTAACACCAAACTACCGCCAACACGAGCAAATTACACAGCTTGGCGTTCCTCTCCACCGCGAAATGACAGGCTGAAGGACACTACGCCAGACGTACTTTCTCCCCCAACAGTTCTGCCTGCACTGACGATATCTTAGTGCTAGGAGAGTGAAGGCATAGTACTGTACGTCTAGGAACACACTCGGTCTGCTCTATTGTACATGTAAGAGACAATGGCTGACTACACACTAGATACCATCACATCTTCCTGTAAACCTTATTTCTACACACCATGTCTATTGTAGATAATAAAAAAAAGGTTAAAAGTGGCATTAGAGTTTAATAATTAAGATATATACCACAAAAATTAGTCACTCTATAACCAACCGCCTCAAGTGTTGTGTAAGTGTAAGTTAAGAGGTCACAAGTGTCACTAGTTACTTTTCTGTTGTTTTCTTTTCTTTTTCTTTTTTTTACAGCTATTATATAACAAGAAAGACCTCCGTTGCCTAGGCCAGAGTGTGTGTGAACCTACGGGAGTACAAACACATAACCGGACATTGTAGTATAGTAACAGTGTGATCTTGACACCCACAATGGTCCTCGCTTGCCAAAACGTGAACGACCTGGCTCTTGTAGGTTTACCTGTGGCACACGGATATATACAACACACACACACACACACACACACACACAGTGACCTCCACCACCAAGCACTAGTAAGGTTTGGCAGTGGACTACTGCACCATTCTCGTCATCGCTACCTCCTGCGACCGGCAGTCCCCCGCCCACCTCGCGCAGTCCGCCACTACAACAAAATTCAGCCCATAAGAGCCCGCACTGATAGATATAAGAATAGCACCACCCCATCTATTCAGAGGCTGACTAGACACCAGAGGAGACGCACATTCTTGCCGGAATAGCTACTCTCCCATAACGGTTTCTGTACGCCATAACCTTGGATCTTGTGCGCATACACTGATTCTCGCTGTTGAACAGCATTTCATATTAAAAGTGACTCTGTCATTTGTCCAAATTTTTGACACCTCACGAGCGCTCAGGATTGACAACCTTAGCATTCCCTCCCCACAGTTAGTGTGAGTGACCCACACAACTGCGAGGGAAGCGCTAACTGTTGTCCTTCCTGACGTGGTAGGAGGGCTTTCTCTCTTTACTACATTTTTTCTATCACTTACCCTGGCCGAGGCACCTGCTGATTTTTCCATACTTCAGTATTCGTGCTAGAGCCCCCCCAGTGGTGCACACCTCACAGAGTGGGATTGTGTGTTTCCAGTGGGGGTCGGGGAAATAACCTGGGCCAATCCAGCAGTGACGTCTGTGATCGTGCAGGCACACCACTGTTCGGGGGTCGCCCTTAAGTAAAAGTTTTTTTTTTTTCGGACTAAGGGCCTTACATAACCTTAGTGCACCAACATCAGTATATGTAATAAAATAACTAAAACTGTACCCAAAGGGTGGTTCCCAGCCACCCCAACCATGCCCTCTGGGAGGGGAAACACCAAGCCCCCCCTCTACTCGTCCAGGCAGGGACAAGCAGAGGCGGGAGACCAATCATAATGACCCACGACTGCCACGACCAATGACAAACAAAGACAATGTAACGACCACCGATCACAACACACAACAAAGACGAAACATTGAAGTGTCAACTGAGAAGGCCCGAGTAATCCACTTTCGGACTGTTGACACGTCCACCTCGTTTGACAAAATTAATGGGTTCAATATCCAGAAGGCCATTAAGGATCAGATAGGGGACGTGGAGAAAGTCCGAAAGACAAGAAAAGGCGAACTCCAAGTTACTGTTAAAGATGCAAAGCAAATGAGGGACGCCTTGAATCTGAAAACATTTCATTCAACTATAATGGAACCGTATATCCCAGCATTTCTCAATACCTGTAAGGCTGTAGTTAACAGCTATGAATTCCAGGGAATGAGTAATGACGAAATTAAGTACCACATGAAAGATCAAGGAGTCGTCGATGCCTTCGTCTTTAATAGGAGGACCGCAGACGGTGAACGAAAACGATCGACTACAGCTGAACTGACTTTTGACGGACTTGTTAGGCCCACTCATGTCTTGGTAGGATATGAGAGGGTCCAAACGAAAACATACGTTCCATTTCCCATGCGTTGTTTTAACTGCCAAAGGTTTGGACACACTGGTAAGGCCTGCCGTAACACCCAGGTATGCTCCAAATGTGCTCAAACCGGACACAGGGACGATGACTGTACACAAACGGAGGAAAATGCTACCACTGTTCGGGTCAGCATGCTGCCTCAGACAGGAAGTGCCCTTCCTACCTGAGGGAGTATGAGATCAGTAGGGTGAGAGCAGAGAATAATTTGGACTACAAGGAGGCTAAGAGGCAGGTGGAGATGTCCTTGCAGACACCAACACCTGGAATGTCCTTCGCATCCGCTGTATCCAAAAACACCTCACCTCCCAAAATGTGCACCACTGGAACACAGACTGAGACCAGGACCATTGCAACACAGACTGACTCCACACTCACCGGATATCCAACCACAGACTCCAATGACGAGAACTCAAAGACAACTATGACTACTAACGAGACTAAAACTAAAAACAAGTTAAACGTGACCACAAAACCTAAACAGACTCACGACCTTGTCTACCCCAATGTAAGGAGGAGGTCGCTTTCTACCGAAAGCATGACAAGAGACTCCTCACCACAACCAGTGTTTCGCATTCTTGAAACACACCGGGGGCAGGGAACCCCTGCCGAGCAGAGTACTGGCTTTTTGGAGCCGGGAGACTGCTCATTTGATGCGGGGGATCCTTCCCCGGCACGCAATTCCCCCCCAGAAACAAGAGCAAAGAAAAATAAAACCCAAAACGCTGACCATATCAACTCTCAGACTTAAAATTCAATATCATCCAGTGGAATTGCAGAGGTGCTAGGAATAAAAATGCTCAATTTCATTTACTAAAGTCATTATTCCGGCCGGACGTTTTTTGCCTACAAGAGACGCTACTTGCGGGTCAGGACGACCCACCTGTATTTGACACCTACACGTCCTACAGGGGAGACAATCTAAGGGGGGTAGCCCTATATATTAGGAGTGAATTCGCCCAACAAAGAGTCAACCTGAGCGTGAACCTGCAGGCTGTGGCGTGCAGAGTCAAGTTTCGGTCTGGCCATGTTGCCGTCTGCTCACTATACTGTCCTCCGGGCGGGCTCATTGACGATGGTGAGCTTGAGGAGCTATTTAACCAACTGCCAGGAAAAAAAATGATCCTCGGCGACCTCAATGCTCGCCATTTGCGGTGGGGCAGTGTCCGGAGTGACGGGAGGGGAGAGCAGGTGGCTGCAGCTATACTCAACTCCAACTTGTCTCTTCTGAATGACGGTAGTGCGACTCGAGTGGACGAACGATTTGGCACAGCGTCGGCTATATATCTCTCTATAGTTGATGCTGCCTTGCTATTAGATTGTAAATTTTCTACATACGACGACTCTCTGGGTAGCGACCATTTTCCGATCTGCATTTCTTATGAGTGTGGCGCCCCAACGGCTACTCCCGAGGTGCGCTACAACCTTAGGAAAGCAGACTGGAGGGCCTACTCAGGAGCCGTTCGTATAGACACCATTGGAGAAGACATCAACACCAAAATGTCACACATACAACAAGCTATAATACACGCAGCAGATTTAACAATTCCTAAGACTTCTGCAACAACCCACAGGCCTGGAGTTCCATGGTGGACACCAGACTGCCGACGAGTGGTTTGTGAGCGAAATAGGCGATGCCGTTTATTCAATAGAATTCCATCTCTTGTAAACTTAATTGAATATAAAAAAGCTAGAGCTAAGGCTAGGAGGGTTCTCGGGGAGTGCAAGAGAGAGTCTTGGCGGGCATTCGTCTCCACTATTAACAAGGATACCCCTTCCTCTGAGGTATGGTCGGCTATAAACCGGGTCAGATCCAAAGGAGGAAGGACTTTTATCCCACGGGTGAGTAGTGGAGGGCGGCTTCTCGACGAGCCCCAAGCCATTGCCAACGCCCTAGGCCAGAAGTTCGCAGATGCCAGTAGCTCCACCAATCATGATCCACGCTTCGGCGTGTTCCGTGATCGTGCCGAGCTCTTGCATCTCGACTTCGGGAACGGGGACGAACAGGACTACAATCGAGCATTTTCCCCAGAGGAACTTTCCTTTGCTTTAAATAAGGGCAAGGGCTCTACTCCTGGACCTGACGGTATACGATACGAGATGATTAAGCACCTTGACCAGGGAAACCTGGACAAATTGCTAGAAGTGTACAATGAGATCTGGACGTCCAGAACGTTTCCAAACTCATGGCACTTTGCCCATGTCGTACCGATCCCGAAGAGGGACAAATGCCCTACCAACACCAACTCATTCCTTCCGATTTCGCTCACAAACTGTCTGTGTAAGGTCATGGAACGTATGATAAAGCGTAGGCTAATGTATTTTTGGGAAAGTAACAACTTATTAAATGATCGACAGTGTGGTTTCCGCCAAGGTAGAAGCAAACTAAATCATTTAATAAGTCTTGAAACTGACATCTCAAAAGCTCTTTGCAGTAAAGAAACACTAATTGCAGTATTCCTAGACATAGAAAAAGCTTTCGACATGACATGGCGGACTGGCCTCATGATGAAGCTCCACGCCTTGGGTCTGAGAGGTAATTTGCCAATTTTCATTAGTAATTTTTTGCAAGACAGGACTTTTTCCGTCAAATTAAAAGGTAACGTAAAATCAGACACATTTGTCTTAGAAAACGGAGTTCCACACGGCAGCGTTTTGGGCCCAATATTATTTCTTATAATGATTAATGATTTCCTATCACCAGCCCCCAGCTTAAGTGACCTCAAATTCTCCTTGTTTGCTGACGATTGCGCAATCTGGCGCTCCTCTCGGGTCGAGAGGCTATCTGAACAGTGGGCAATACAATGGGGATTTAGGTTTTCAGTTGAGAAGACAGTAGGAGTAGTCTTCACTAAGAAACGTAACATTAATAATCCAGTATTAAAATTAAATGATACTCCTATTAAATTTCAGACTTCAGTAAAATTTCTCGGTGTTCATTTTGACCGGAAATTAACGTGGACAAACCACATTAACGAACTTGAAAGTAAATGTCTTAAAGTCACAAACATCCTGAAAGTATTATCAGGTGCTACATGGGGAGCCGATAGGAAATTTTTATTAATGGTGTATAAGACCCTGATCAGCTCAAAACTTGGTTATGGATGTCAGTTGTATGCTTCTGCATGCGACACCACACTCGCAAAGCTGACCAGAATACAGAACCGATGCCTTCGTCTATGTCTGGGTGCTTACAGGTGTACACGTGTAGGTAAACTAGAGGTTGAGGCCCATGTCCCTCCACTTCACATCAGGAGGGACATGTTGACGCTAAGATACGGGTTGAGTGCGGCTAGGAGGCGCGGCACAGGCCACCCAGGTTGGTGTGCTGTTGCTAAATTCCGTTTCCTGCAGCTGCGTAGGTCCCCGTCCTGTGTTAGGTAAGGGGCATCTAATGGTTAGCTATGGTTATATGTGTCGCCTAATATACCTTTTTTTTAACAGAACCTACGATGACACACACACACACACACACACACACACACACACACACACACACACACACACACACACACACGTCTCTCTCTCTAATTCTTGTACATTTAAAAGCTTCGACAATAACATGATAATTTCCCCCACCCTCGCCCGCGGGACTCGTATGATTGATGGCCAGACCATTAGAGGCGATTCCCCTAAAGTATATTTGCCTAAAAAAACAAAGTAATTAGGAACCAAATGACCGGTGGAGCATAGTTCTTGTATGAGGGGGGAGGGGAGGGGAGTAGGGGTATTGTAGAGGAAGGAAGAGGTTGAGGATAAAAGAGGGAAGGGGAGAGAAGGGGATGATGAGTGGGTTGAGAGTGGAGAAGGGGAGAAAGTGGGAGGGGGAGAAAGAAGGGAGTAGGAAGGGGTGGATATTGAAGGAAGGTGGATGGTGAGAGGAAGGAAGAAAAGGTAGGAAGGATGTAGAGGAGAGAAGTTAAGGGGGAGGGGGATGGGAAAGGGTAGGGGAAGGGAGGTAAACAAAGAGGAAAGGAAGGGGAAAGAGTAAGGAAGAGGAAATTAGAATAAGAAGCGGGAGACGAAGAAGGAAGGAGGAGGGGAGGGAATATGGGAATGGAAACACAACAGAGAGAAGGACAAAGTAGAAACGTGGAAGAAATAATTAAAAAAGGGAGTAAAAATGGTAGACGGGAAAACGTGATGACAGAGGGATATTGCAGAGAAGAGTGAAAAATGGAAAAAGGAGGAGGAGGAAAGAGAACAATGAGAGAAAAAGAGACAAAGGAAGGAGAAAGAGAAACGGTAGAGGTAATTAGAGGGAGAAGGAAGAAAAAGATGGAGAGAGAACAAGAGGAATAATGAAGATAAAGAAACAGAAATAAAGGAAGAAGAACAAGGAGGAGGGGGAGGAGGAGGGTAGGAAGATGAAGATCACTCATTGTTTACTTTCCTCAGTGACCCGCGTGTTGAGGCGCGTGTGTCGGCCATCCAGCTCTTTATGTGTCGTTCCGTTATGGTCGACACACGCCGCCCACCCGCGTCCCAGACCTGCTCTCTCTCTCTCTCTCTCTCTCTCTCTCTCTCTCTCTCTCTCTCTCTCTCTCTCTCTTAAATAGATAGAAGGATAGATATTATATCAAGTGGTACTAAGGTAAATGAATATAATAGATTGCCTAAATGGATAGACGTATAGACATGCAGAGAGAAAGGTAAATAGATGACAACTGGGTAGACAGACAGACAGAAAAACAAAGAGACAGACGTGTGCAGAACGTTCATGCTTGTGTGTTTGTGTTTATTTTCCCGGGGGTCCCCAAATTTAAAAGCCGCCAATATTTGAGTGTTGGCTATATTTTGTGCGCGAAAATTCAAGGGTGATGTTGTTGACTTGAGTGATTGACCTCTTTAGCTATCTCCTATCTGCCAGAGTGTGAAAGCCGCCAATATTTGACAGCGGCGCGTTATTTCCCACGCTGAAATTCAATAGAGTACATGTCGATATTCGAAGCGCTAATATTATAGCCAACCAAAATTGGATTTGTAGAGCGAATATTATACCCCCTAAACAAAACTGGGGTTATTTTGCTAATATTTTATTAAACTTAAAATGAATCAGAGTTAATTTTATATGTAACCTCTAATCTATCTCGCCAATGTTATACTAGTAAAAAAAATCTCGCTATTTGGATATATGGCAGTTATATTAAGTACAGCTTAGAATATATTCACCTAGTTAGTCTTACATAAAGTAGAGACCTGTACTATTGCTACCTTCACCTGTACTGTTAAGACCTTGACCTGTACTGTTGCTACCTTCACCTGTACTGTTAAGACTTTGACCTGTACTGTTGCTACCTTCACCTGTACTGTTAAGACTTTGACCTGTACTGTTGCTACCTTCACCTGTACTGTTAAGACTTTGACCTGTACTGTTGCTACCTTCACCTGTACTGTTAAGACTTTGACCTGTACTGTTGCTACCTTCACCTGTACTATTAAGACTTTGACCTGTACTATTGCTACCTTGACCTGTACTGTTAAGACTTTGACCTGTACTGTTGCTACCTTGACCTGTACTGTTAAGACTTTGACCTGTACTGTTGCTACCTTGACCTGTACTGTTAAGACTTTGACCTATACTGTTGCTACCTTCACCTGTACTGTTAAGACTTTGACCTGTACTGCTGCTACCTTGACCTATACTGTTAAGACTTTGACCTGTACTGTTGCTACCTTGACCTATACTGTTAAGACTTTGACCTGTACTGTTGCTACCTTCACCTGTACTGTTAAGACTTTGACCTGTACTGTTGCTACCTTCACCTGTACTGTTAAGACTTTGACCTGTACTGTTGCTACCTTGACCTATACTGTTAAGACTTTGACCTGTACTGTTGCTACCTTGACCTGTACTGTTAAGACTTTGACCTGTACTGTTGCTACCTTGACCTGTACTGTTAAGACTTTGACCTGTACTGTTGCTACCTTAACCTATACTGTTAAGACTTTGACCTATACTGTTAAGACTTTGACCTGTACTGTTGCTACCTTCACCTGTACTGTTAAGACTTTGACCTGTACTGTTGCTACCTTGACCTATACTGTTAAGACTTTGACCTGTACTGTTGCTACCTTGACCTGTACTGTTAAGACCTTGACCTGTACTGTTGCTACCTTCACCTGTACTGTTAAGACCTTGACCTGTACTGTTGCTACCTTCACCTGTACTGTTAAGACTTTGACTTGTACTGTTGCCACCTTCACCTGTACTGTTAGGACTTTGTCCTGTACTGTTGCTACCTTGACCTGTACTGTTAAGACTTTGACCTGTACAGTTGCTACCTTCACCTGTACTGTTAAGACTTTGACCTGTACTGTTGCTACCTTCACCTGTACTGTAAAGACTTTGACCTTTACTGTTGCTACCTTCACCTGTACTGTTAAGACTTTGACCTGTACTGTTGCTTCCTTGACCTCTACTGTTAAGACTTTGACCTGTACTGTTGCTACCTTCACCTGTACTGTTAAGACTTTGACCTGTACTGTTGCTACCTTCACCTGTACTGTTAAGACTTTGACCTGTACTGTTGCTACCTTGACCTGTACTGTTAAGACTTTGACCTGTACTGTTGCTACCTTGACCTGTACTGTTAAGACTTTGACCTGTACTGTTGCTACCTTCACCTGTACTGTTAAGACTTTGACCTGTACTGTTGCTACCTTCACCTGTACTGTTAAGACTTTGACCTGTACTGTTGCTACCTTCACCTGTACTGTTAAGACTTTGACCTGTACTGTTGCTACCTTGACCTATACTATTAAGACTTTGACCTGTACTGTTGCTACCTTCACCTGTACTGTTAAGACTTTGACCTGTACTGTTGCTACCTTCACCTGTACTGTTAAGACTTTGACCTGTACTGTTGCTACCTTCACCTGTACTGTTAAGACTTTGACCTGTACTGTTGCTACCTTCACCTGTACTGTTAAGACTTTGACCTGTACTGTTGCTACCTTCACCTGTACTGTTAAGACTTTGACCTGTACTGTTGCTACCTTCACCTGTACTGTTAAGACTTTGACCTGTACTGTTACTACCTTCACCTGTACTGTTGCTACCTTGACCTATACTGTTAGGACTTTGACCTGTACTGTTGCTACCTTCACCTGTACTGTTAAGACTTTGACCTTTACTGTTGCTACCTTCACCTGTACTGTTAAGACTTTGACCTGTACTGTTGCTCCCTTACCTATACTGTTAAGACTTTGACCTGTACTGTTGCTACCTTCACCTGTACTGTTAAGACTTTGACCTGTACTGTTGCTACCTTCACCTGTACTGTTAAGACTTTGACCTGTACTGTTGCTACCTTGACCTATACTGTTAAGACTTTGACCTGTACTGTTACTACCTTGATCTGTACTGTTAAGACTTTGACCTGTACTGTTGCTACCTTGACCTATACTGTTAAGACTTTGACCTGTACTGTTACTACCTTGATATGTACTGTTAAGACTTTGACCTGTACTGTTGCTACCTTCACCTGTACTGTTAAGACTTTGACCTGTACTGTTGCTACCTTCACCTGTACTGTTAAGACTTTGACCTGTACTGTTGCTACCTTCACCTGTACTGTTAAGACTTTGACCTGTACTGTTGCTACCTTCACCTGTACTGTTAAGACTTTGACCTGTACTGTTGCTACCTTCACCTGTACTGTTAAGACTTTGACCTGTACTGTTGCTACCTTGACCTGTACTGTTAAGACTTTGACCTGTACTGTTGCTACCTTCACCTGTACTGTTAAGACTTTGACCTGTACTGTTGCTACCTTGACCTGTACTGTTAAGACTTTGACCTGTACTGTTGCTACCTTGACCTGTACTGTTAAGACTTTGACCTGTACTGTTGCTACCTTCACCTGTACTGTTAAGACTTTGACCTGTACTGTTGCTACCTTCACCTGTACTGTTAAGACTTTGACCTGTAC
>CAUDMG010000171.1:62500-240675 GCA_958450375.1 Homarus gammarus
TGTAAGTGTCTGATCATAGTTGAGGAAAGTTGACAATGGGATAGGAGTTGAGAGGGCGCCTGGGGTTAGGGATTGAGAGGTTCGGAGGAGAATAGAAACCATTGATCAACTAATTGGAGTTTGAGAATGGTTTTAGGTGAGTCCCCCTCAAAGGCTCACTCCCCCATTTTCTTTTAATAGAAAAATCGACGTTTTTTCTTTTTGTAAGTCATCCCTTGGAATACCACTTCCCTTATGTTAAGAGTTATCCATAGATAGACAGACAGATAGACATACAGACAGACACAGACGGACGGACAGACAGACGCAGGGTGTTAAAAGACAGGCGGGGCGGGACCAATTGGATTTCCCGAGCTAATGAACGGTAAATTGATTACCAATGCTGATTACTTTCTTTCCATTCATCTCTCGTCTCGGTAATTCGAACGACAAGTAGATAATCCAAACGTCAGGCCCATAATTCGAACAACTCACGTAATTTGAACACTAGGCTGATGATTTGTATGTCAGGCTAATAATTCGTTGTGGCTCATAATTCGAGGGTCAGGTTCATAATTCGTAGTGGCTCATAATTCGAAGGTCAGGTTCACAATTCGAAGGTCAGGCTCATAATTGGAACTCCAGGTAGAAAAGATTCGTGCATTTAGTTGATAATTCGAACTTGAGCTTCGAGATAATCCGAGCATCCGGTGAAGAATCTGAACACTACCCAGAAAATCCGAACACGACGCGAATGCTCTGGAAATGAGTTATGGAATCCGAACACTGTGTAGATAATGCAATCCTCAGTAATAGATTCCGCAGACTTGGGTTGATGATCCGAACAGGAAACAGATAAACCGAACACCAGGTAGGTAATCCGAACACCAGGTAGGTAATCCGAACACCAGGTAGGTAATCCGAACACCAGGTAGATACTCCGAACACCAGGTAGATAATCCGAACACCAGGTAGATACTCCGAACACCAGGTAGATAATCCGATGATGTATTCCGAGTCTCTGGTAGACGAGTTGACGAGAGAGAGAGAGAGAGAGAGAGAGAGAGAGAGAGAGAGAGAGAGAGAGAGAGAGAGAGAGTTGAAGTCACATAGGGTGAGTTAAGGTGACAATGGAACTCTATGGTGGTAATGGAGGACTTGATTCATTTTGGATTGACAGGAGGATGGATCAACCCCTCACTCTCTCCACACACACACACACGGCCAGGTGACTGTAATAACCCGGCCAGGTGACTGTAATAACCCGGCCAGGTGACTGTAACGGAGCCAGATCGCCAATATAACTCGCGCTTCACTGGACCTGAAAAGAAAAATCATGTCCTGGTGATGACTCGAAGTGTGAGTCGTGAGGGGATGAAGGTCACACTAGTCCAAGTTACACGCCCCTAAGTGATCCTCAGTCAAGGTCCACCTCCGTATATGTGTAGTAGCAGTAGTAGTGGTAGTATTAGTAGTAGTAGTTACCCTCAGCTTACCGTACCGCGATGCGAGTGTTGCCATCCCTTGTGTCAATTATTATTTTGTATTTTTTCTTTTCTAATTATGTAACTTGACAAATTTTATGTTTTTGTTGTTGTTTTATTTGTTTATAGTTATTTATTGGTTAGTTTTTACTTAATTTTCTTTCTTCTGTTGTGTTTTATTTTGTTTTACTGTTTTTTTCTGGTATATTTCGTTTATTTGTTTTTCAGTTTCTTGTGTGTTTTGATTTTCATTGTTTTTTGTTAATTTTGTATTTTGTTCAGTTTTATTTCAATTATTTTGTTTATTTTTTGTTATTGTCATGTTCTTGTTATTTATTGTTAATCATTATTATCATTATCCTATATTTCATTTCACCTGTTATTTTTGCTTTGTTATTTAAGTGATTTTTTTTTTACTTTCTATATTTTGTTTATTTCTTATACTCAATTCCCTGTAATCTTTGTTGTGTATTTTATTTATGTTTATTACATTTTTAATTATTTCCCTTATTATTCTGAGTTTTTATTCTTTTTTTCATTTATTGATTTTTTTTATTCATATATTACCTTATTACCTGCCTTTTTCTTCTTTCTACTTATGTTTTTATTACAATCTTGGGTTATTCACCATTTATTTTATCCTTTGTTTTATACCATATTACTTCTTCCTTATTATTATTTATTACTTTCCCGTATTTTCTTATTCACATGTTTAGTCATTTTTCTGTACTCTTTTGTCATTTTTATTTTCTTTATCACTTTTTAGAATTATCTTATTTTATTCCCTGGTCATTTCTTCCTTCTTTTCTCTTCCACCTCATTCGAAGTTTTTCTTAGAGCTGTCAAGAACAGAGGTCAAAGGTTATCGAAACTTTTCTTGTGGGGAGAGGGGGTGGGAGGGGGTGGGTGGTGGGGAGGAAGGGACTTGGGTGGAGGAGGGAAGTCGGGGAAGAGGGGGGGGGGGGATGAAGAGGGTGTAAGGAACGTGGGTAGATGATTGGAGGAGGGAGATGGAGGTACGTAGGGAGAGGGGATAGAGGAAGGCGGAGGGGTTGCAGGAAGGGAATTGAGAAGGAAGAGAGGGTGAGAGGGTGAAGGATAAGAGAGGTTGAGCAGGTGGGACAGAAGTTGGAAAGAGAGAAAACACACACACACACACACACACACACACACACACACACATGGTTCTCCCAGTCATGAGAGATCGTAACAAGGAAACTTTCACTGTGCACTCTCGCCTGTCTCTCCCTCCTGGCTGTCTCTTCCAACTGTCTCGTGTCTCTCTGGTGCGATATTTATCTCTGTCTTTTTTCATGTTTTATCTCTCTCTCTCTCTCTCTCTCTCTCTCTCTCCTACCTCATCCCTTCCCTTACTCCCTCACTCCTTTCCGTCACCTCCCATCCCATCTCCTCTCAATTCACTACTCCACCCCTTTTCCCAAACCCTTCCCTTTCCTTCTTTCCTCTCCTCAACCCTCCCCACCATTTTCCTCCCCCTTAACTTTCCCTCCATTCTCACTCAAATTTCCCCTCCCTTTAGATTATCACCCCCTCCCCTTCTCCCCACCACTTGCCTCTTCCTTAACAAGAGACGTATTGTGTATGTAAATTTGTGGTCTTTCTTTCTTTTTTTCTTTCTTTTTTTCTTTCTTTCTTTCTTTCTTTCTTTCTTTCTTTCTTACTTTCAAATTCAGGACTCGGGGTTGTATCATTGACGTCAGTAGTTAACAGGCAATTAAGCTGGACCTTTTTGTAACAATGAGACGGCCATTATTCGTTCAGTTCCTCGCTCTCACACTAAAGATAACTCTCTCTCTCTCTCTCTCTCTCTCTCTCTCTCTCTCATTTTTCAGTACCAGTTCATTAGTCGCTAACTTTTACACATTTTTCTGTACTCAAATATTCCATTACTTTACAAGTGAGTTTTAGGAACATTCTTGTGCGCAATCTTTCTCGTCTTACAGTCTAACCTGACCTAACCTAACCTAACCTAACCTAACCTAACCTAACCTAACACGGCATTAACCTCTTTACCTCCCTATCATTAATTTCTTCCGTATGAAATGTGTTTATCTTAAGTACGTTATAGATTCTATGTACAGCGCTAGTAAGAGAAGTGACAGCCACACTACCACCACACCAGCCACACCAGTACTACTACACCATCACACCACTACGAGTAATTGCTATCACACAAACCACCACCACATCACCACTACTACCACAACACCACCGCCACAACTACTACACCACCACCATTACTACCACACCACCACCATTACTACCACACAACCACTACACCCCTACTACCACCACAACTACTTCTAAACCACCACCATTACCATATACACTACTACTATCACCACCATCACATCACCACCACCACACCATCACCACTACCACTACGCCATATCACCGCCACAATTACCAAACCACTACTACCACACCATCACAACCACAATATTACTATCACCACCACCACTACCATCACTCCGCCATCAACATCACCACCACACTAATACTATCAGCAGCACCACACCACCACTACCACACCACCACCATCACAATACTACTATCACACCACCACCATCATCACTACACCACCATCAGCAGCACAATATCAGTAACAATAACACCTGGACCTCAACATTAGCACGATAAAGACACTCACACTGGCCACAACACAGGTATTCAGGGAAGACAACCGCTCGAGCATCAACTTGAATGTCGGCAATAACGATGAATTTATTTAATAGCAAAGCGCAAAACACACGAGCTTGAGATTGGTTCTGTGTGTGTGTGTGTGTGTGTGTGTGTGTGTGTGTGCGGGGGCGCATTTTATAAGCGTGTCACGGCAGATGATCAAGGACACGGGTGAATGTCAAGGTCACGGTAAATGGTCAAGGTCACGGAAGAAGGTCAAAACGGAACCTTAATTAGAATATAATATCTTCCCCCATATCTTCCAGACCAGCCTCTGTCACGACCCTGGACGATTGGCCTTGTTAATGGCTGAACTGTACATGGAGATTAAAGTCGTTTTTCTTATGGAGACGAGGAAGTACCGGAACCTGGATGATGACAACCGATACAGTCTAAGATTAGGTTAATTTTGTCGGCACTAGACCTCCCTACTCCCCTTTCACCCCCTCCAGTCCCCCTTCTCCCCCCTCCAGCCCACCTTCACCCTCCCTTCACCCCCCCTCTAGCTCCCCTTCACCCCCCTTCACCCCCTCCAGCCCCCCTTCACCCCCTCCAGCCCCCCTTCACCTCCCTCCAGCCCCTCTTCACCCCCTTCCAGCCTCCAGCCCCCCTTCACCCCTCGTCACCCCTCTCCAATCCCACTCCAGCCCCCCCCTAACCCCCAAGCCTCTCTCACCATACAACAACAACAAACTGTATTACTAAGATTATATTGTCAGTAATACGATAATATGTGGAAAAGAAAAAAACCCTCCCACACGGGAAAAACCTCCATCCGTGTTGTCAGGGGAGGCGCCTCTGGTCCCGGTGAAGTAAACTCAATGAGAGATGCGAGATTATACTGGCATGGGTTGAAAGTTATAATTGGAAGATGATAATGACAAAAACAGTTACTATAAAGTTCTCTCTAAGCTACAAGAAAATCGTAAATGAAGACGATACTTTTAGGGGAAAGAAAAATTAAAACAAAATAAATAAAATAAAACATATGGAAATTAAGTTTGCTAAAACGTCAAGAATTAAAAAAAAAGATATATTCAAAGGAAATAACAATAAATAAGAATCTCCCCATATTAAAAAACAAACAAAATCCCCACAAAAGTACAGCAAAAGCAGGTTTAAAAAGGGTCAAAATTCACTCCTTCCTCAAAAAAAAGAAGAAAAAAAAGAGGCAAATCATATTACTAGCGTCATCTCGACCCCGATATTCATAGATGCTAAATTCTCGGTTCAACACAAAAAGGTGGAGGATAGAGGTTTCCCTGTTAGGAGGCCGGGCACGCCGAGTCGTCAATTTGCAGTGAATAGCTTACAGGAGGAGGAAAAACCGAACGATTCATACCTCCTACTGTCCTCTTGGAATTTAAAAGCCCTTGACATTTGTTTCTCGTAATGATGCGACTCTCTCCTCTTGAAATGTGGTGTTGGTGTGTCTGGGTTATGGGTCCGGGGTTAAGGGTTTCTTTGGTGTTTTATCTTTGGTTATCAGTGAGGTGGTTGTTCCTCTTACAGTTATCGACATAAACAAGACACATGTTGTTCTGCCTTTTATTCTTTTATATACACACGTGTGAGGGTTCTGGGGGTGATTTATTTATGGAATGTTTAAAGCTGCACTGGAATTTTGTAGTTCATCGTTGTGTTTCTATCAGTAAGACAAACCCCCAAACATTAAACTTAGTCTTTTGTTAAAGTTTTTACGCTGAACTATAGTTGGAATAAACAGTTAAGAACACATTTGTCATTCTAATTACTGAACAAATTATCATTGAGGAAATATTAAAATTCTGGTTTGTAAACAGATATAAGCAGAGAATAAATAAAGTCTTGTTTCTTACTGCCAGTCAACATAGTTAACAGTTAAAAGAGACTTTAGTTAAATGTATTACTGTAACAGATACAAAACATTTTAACTTATAGTACAGTGGGCAAAATGTATTGCATTTCAATAAACATTTTAAAAATATATAAAATTACAAGTGACGTTTCAGAAAATATAAATAAATGGAAACATCATGTATGTTAGAATAATTCAAATGGAAATGAAATATGGAACATCACAAATCATGAAATATAGTGAATATAAACGGTACAAGAGAATAATTCAGTAGTTAGAAATATATCGTAATAAACTTGTTTAAATCATCTTGCTGGTTAAAATTACGTTTGATTATATTACATATAAGAATATTACAAACAATATGTGATCAGCAAGAGTACAAGCTGTGTTGTACCTTTGCTACACCATTGTTAAGTAATTGTCTAAAAAAAAACAATTCTCAGCCTCCAGTGAGCCCTTCCTCAGCACTCTCTTGATCTTGCTTCCGGTGAACATAAAGTCCCTAATACGTTGTCCACAATACAGTCGGTCCTAACTCACTCACTACTAACATAGCGAGATATATTGAAATAAATACAACAGAGAATACAGCTGTTGGTACACCCTAGATTTTGTATTATTATGTAAACAATAAAAGTAATGGTCTTGTGACTACTACTACACAATGGCTCACCAATTTACTCACCTCCTGTAAAGTATCTTTGTAATTAACGCTACATAGTTGTTTAATGTATCTCTCTCTCTCTCTCTCTCTCTCTCTCTCTCTCTCTCTCTCTCTCCCATACACACAAATATATAAATTATATATATATATATATATACATATATATATATATATATATATATATATATATATATATATATATATATATAACGTCATCCAAGTGTGTTTACATCATTCACATTATTGCTATATCACATCCTCGAAATTTATTTAAAAACTCTATATGATATATTGGGACCGGAGCAATTTTAGATTAATTCATATTGGGGCCATTCTTCTCTTTATGCAATTAATTGTATCACTCAGTAATTGGACTCACCTAATTATGCCTTGAATAAATTGTTTTGGTTTTACCCAATTTCGATGAAATACTGGGACGGCTCAAGTGTTGTTTTAATTAGATGTGTGTTTATTTGTGTGGACGTTGGTTAGCGCACACACACACACACACACACACACACAAAGTAGGAGCACAATGGGGCCCTACTTAGAAAGATCTACTACTACTGTTATTGCCTTTACACGTCTCATCATATATTCATCAACAGTACTGTTGAATGGCTGCCATAATGTGAATGTCTTACCTCTTGTTATATATATATATATATATATATATATATATATATATATATATATATATATATATATATATATATATGTATATTTGTGTGTGGTATTACACACACCGCACCGATAGATATAAGAACAGCACCATCCCATCTATTGTTAAAATTATAAACAACTCCTGATTTATGTACTGTACAGCTCTGTAAATGTATTCTGTGCATATTATATCATTATGTCTAAATCAAATGTAAGTCTGTATATTTTCAGCCACCGGCTGCAACTCTATTAATAAACCGTTAAATATTATTATTATTTTATTATTATTATAAACATGTATCGTCCATAAGACAGTATAGAGTGGAGATAGTGAAACGTGGGGCGCGATGCCCGTAGACTTTCTCAGCCAGTTGGGCAATGTGAATTTTTACGATGCTGATATGTTTCTCTCGCAGCAGTGTTGTATTTATCTGTATATATATATATATATATATATATATATATATATGTATATATATATATATGTATATATAATATGTGTGTGTGATTGTTTATTTTTAGCTTATATGAATATTCTCTTCTGATTTTATTAAAGAAACTTGTCCTTAAACAAAGTCCAGATCTTAAATAATGAAGCACTGAAAGACAAACTGACAGACATACAGACAGAAACAGGGTGCTTAGCCGCCCACACGGGACTCTAGCGTGGGAACCAAGGCAGCTGAAACAAGCACCGAGGAGATACATAGCTTTTCCTAGCTGGCCAGAGAGGCCAGTGTGGCCTTCTTAACGCTGACTTTGCTTGTCTTAGCTGGCCAGAGAGACGAGTACGACTGTTCTGACAGTAATACATCATTTTTTAGCTTAAGAGAAAGATAAGTACTCCTTTCGTGACCTCACAGCTAAAATTATCCCCCATAGCTGAAGGTAGGAAGTGAGTATAGTTAACAGACTACAGCGTTATTTCTTGGCTGCATCATACTGAACACCTTCCCTTAACCTTACTACAGCCTAGCCTAGTTAATGTATGATACACTGCAGCTACACCCGGCTACAGTGATTTTAGCTGTGCGAAATAAAACTAATGGACAAGCAGTACAGAATAAAATTTCGTTAGAGAGATAATGAAGAACTGTGTCTGTCTGTCTGTCTGTCTGTCTGTCTCAATTAGGAACTTCATAATGTTTGATTGAGAATAGGAGTTAAAGGACAGTGGCTTTTAATTTGAATGTTTAGATTAATTATAGGCCTGTGGATTAATTATAGACATGGATTAACTATTGTCGTGTGGATTAATTATTGAATGTTGGATTGACTATTAACATGTGTTGATTATAGGCCTGTGGTTATACAGCTATGGGTTGATCATAGACGCGTGTATTGATTATAGGATAGAGTATTAATGATAGATTTCTTGCTTATTTATTTTCCTGGGATGATTATACACCTGTGAGTTGATTATACATCTGTAGATTGATTATACACTCGTGGAAATATTATACACTAATGGACTAATTATACACCTGTGAATTAATTATAGCCTTGGGGGATAGTCAAGAGAAATAAAACGCGACTAATTACCTGGAAGGGCGTGTCACCTGGGAAGGGGGGGGGGGTTAAGAGGTGACGCGCGAGATCAAAGGACAGGTTAATGAAGATCAGGTGAATACAATCAGGTGAGGTGATGATCAGAACACGGTGATTTATGAGTGGAAAAGGTCTTGAATAGTGACTAATGAAAAGGTAATTAATACGGAGGGGAGGGAAATCAGAAAGGTGATTTAACCAATTAGTGGGATTTCGACAGGTGATTTATGGTAATGGAAGTCTGTTAATGGTGTGTGTGTGTGTGTGTCTTTTAATTATATTAGTTTTATTTTGGTATTTGAGAGTGGATGTTGGAGTGAGTGCATGTTTATATGGGTTGTTGTTTTAGTGAGTGGATGTGCGAGTGGATGTTTAGGCGTAGATGTTTGTGTGAAAAGATATTTGAGAATATTTAATCGGATATCTACATGGAGAGAATATTTCAAGTCATGTTTAAACGATGATTATATAAATGATGTTAATGCTCCAGTAGATGTTAGGGAACCATGTTAGGGAGTGTGTGTTTGAAACATTGATAATACAAAAGATATTTAAAGAGCAATTGATTATAAAGATAAATAATAACCTTTGTATACTAATGTAAAGAGAGTTTAAATCTATGTTGTTAAGGGATGCAGTTGTTCTTGTTATTGGGACTATATTATTATTATTAAAGTAGTAGAAGTTATAGGGGTGGAAATAGTAGTAGAAGTAGTAGTAATGATAGTATTAATGGTATTATTAGTGACGTTAGTATTATTCCTATCTTTTGCAGTACAGTAAAATATATATATTAAAATAATACAATTTGGAAGAATATAAGCTAGTGTAGTGCGTTGGTCCGCCACCCGGTGTTAGTGCGCCCTTGTCTCCTGTGATCCAGTGTTGTGATATAATTAATTAGCGTCTCTTATGTTCATCATCTCCGTCCCAGTATTAGCTCTGATGTCCATAAACCGGTGATAAAGTGAGTTATCTTTGTAATATATATGAAATTGTGTCGTGGTGATTGTTGTGAGGCAGTAAACAAGATAATTAGTTGATGTTATCTTGACCACCACAACCAGTGATTTACAGTCCAGATGATAATTTAATCCGAGATCAAATTTAACATAAGGATTATAGAGTTAAAATATATAAGATAATCTGAGTTTTTAGTTTAGATGAAGTTCTCTCTAGGTGGCTCAAACAGCGACACGGTAACGGTACAATTTATTATGAAGACAGGCAAATTTTTTATGACCTGATGGAAGTTGACGAAGAGATTGAGCCTTGTGTTGTTGTGGCTTAATAGGTTCAGGGGACAGACGCGGTTAATGGTTATTATTATTGTAGGGGAAAAGTGTTCTGATGATTACGATTGACATCTTCCCTTTCTCAAATCGTAAAGTGCTTTGTTTGACCCCTTTAGTTGTTGTTATTATTATTATTATTATTATTATTATTATTATTATTATTATTATTATTATTATATCCTCCCTCCCTTCCTTCCTTCCCCGCTCCCTGTTCTTCCCTCCCTCCTTCCCTCCCTCCCTTTCTTTCCTCCCTCCCTCTTTGGTACCCGACACTCCCTGCCTCTCCCCTCTCTCACTTATCCGCACCCTCTCCCTACATCACACCTCTCCCACTCTCCCCTCTCACCACTTACTTAGTGGACCTGCCTGCCACTCCCCTCACCTATCTCTCTCTTCCCCTCACTTACCTCATTATTCTTCGGTCTCCATCTTCTTGTCTCTTATCGTCTCTCGTTATCCCTTCCCTTCCCTTCTCTCTCTCTCTCTCTCTCTCTCTCTCTCTCTCTCTCTCTCTCTCTCTCTCTCTCTCTCTACTTCTTCCTACTGATCTTCTCCTCCTCTCCTTACTCCACTTGTACTCCTCCCCCTCACCCTGCCCCCGCCTTACCCTGCCCCCCCGCCTTACCCTGCCCCCCTCCCACATACACACATACACATCTCTCTTTTTTTTATCTTTCTTTCTTCCTCTCCTTCTCTTTCTTCCCCTCTCACCATTATTCTTGCCCCCCACTCTCTGTTTCTCGCCGGTAATCTCCCCCACTCACCTCCCCCATGACCTGTAGTTAAGGTGTGAGAGAGCTAATGTGACACCTGACTTCCCTCACTAATAATTGACGACGCAGGTGAGCAGAGGTCAAGTTGTTTGTCACCGAGGAGAGAGAGAGAGAGAGAGAGAGAGAGAGAGAGAGAGAGAGAGAGAGAGAGAGGGAGGGTGATGGTTGGTGTTGTGATAGTTGTGTGTGTGTGTGTGTGTGTGTGTGTGTGTGTGTGCGTGCGCGTTCATATCTTATGCACAATACTTAAGATACACACATGTACACCGCTGACATCCAAAGTAAACTTATATTATACCCCCATAAACCCAAGATACACACACACATCAAGATTACACTCATACAAACATAATACTCATACACACATAGTACACCCATATTACATCCATACACTCACACTACGTTCATAAACCCACACTGCACTCATACTACTTATACGACTATACAGCCACACTTGACTCATACACCCATAATACACCCATACACCCACACTTAACACTCATATGTACTACACTCACAAAGCCATACAACCCTCCAAGTACACTGCCCGCTGTATAGAACCATCCAGTTTAGCCGACAACTGGCATTATGGCGTCTTGTGCTGCTGTACGTTTGTCTTATGAACGCTGAGGTCTGGTGATCTACATAATGTCTACGTGCGGCTAATGAGGGTGATGGTGACGACGGGGATAATGGTGAGTGGTGGTGACGACGGGGATAATGGTGAAGTGTGGTGGTTAATAGTGGTGGAGTGGTAATGGGTGACTGATGATAGGTATTCTCTCTCTCTCTCTCTCTCTCTCTCTCTCTCTCTCTCTCTCTCTCTCTCTCTCTCCTTAACCACTCCAAAGCTTCTTTTCTTCCCCTACTCCTACCCATCTCCACCTCCCCTCTCTTTCCCTTCCTCATTTACCCATTCCCTCTCTAGCCTCTCCTCCATCTTTTTCCACCGCGTTTCTTTCTACTCCTTCCCCCCCAACACACCTGTTCGATGCCTCCCAATCTCTTCCCTCCGGCCTCCCTTCCCTCACCCCAACCAACTCTCCACCATCCCCCTCCTCTTTCCATTTGCACCCCCCTACACCTCCAACATCCTCTCTCTCTTTCATTATCCCCACCCCTCCCCCCACTACCGCCACCCCTCCCGCCCCTTCCCCTCTCACTATCCCCACCCCTCCCGCCCCTCCCCTCACCCACTACCGCCACCAGCACCTCCTCTTCCCCCCTCCGTCTCCAATACCTCACCCTCCTTCTTCCTCATCCCACCCACCCCACCACTCCTCCCTCCTCTCCTCTCCTTGCTACCGTCTCCAGCACTCATTCCCCTCCCCTCTCCTCCACCCCCCTCCCTCCCCTCCCCATCACCGTCTTCAGTATTCACCCCCACTCCCCCTCCCCCCTCTCAGTGCCTTCTAGTCTTGTCTCTACCCTGGACCAATTAGGCACGAGCAAACACTTGGCATTTAAGGAGAAAGAGGCAATTGTCAGTCTTGTTAGGCAGTTCCAAAAATTAACACCAGGGGGCAGGGGGTACTTAACCTGACCGTGTGTGTGTGTGTGTGTGGGTGTTTTGGTGTGGGCGATTGTGCAGCGTTTGTGATGATGTGGTCACTTCTTTCTTTCTTTCTTTCTTTCTTTCTTTCTTTTCCACTGTTCTCACACCTCTTCATAGCAGCGTTCACTTTATTATGTAAAACGTGGCAAGATGGTGGGATGGGATGAGAGGAGAAGAGAGGGGATTGCCATGGGAGAGGGAGAGAGAAGTGGCAGATGAGGAGGATTGGCAGGCGAAAGGGGTGTGGAGAGGGAGAGAGAGAGAGGGAGAGGGAGAGGGAGAGAGAGAGAGAGAGAGAGAGAGAGAGAGAGAGAGAGAGAGAGAGAGAGAGAGAGAGAGAGAGAGAGAGAGAGAGTCGCAGGTGAGAGGGAGATGGGGAGGGTTACAAGTGGCAGCCGGGAGGGAGAGAGATGATCTCAGTGAGAGGGAGTGAGGGAGAATCACAGGTAACAGGGAGCGAGTGGGGGTTGCGTGTGTTAGGAAGTGAGAGAGGGTCGTAATCCACGACAACCACCATCGCCACCACAACCACTATCAATCTCAATAACAACAGCAACCACCACCACCACCACTCCCTCCACGACAACCACCATCGCCACCACAACCACTATCAATCTCAATAACAACAGCAACCACCACCACCACTCCCTCCACGACAACCACCATCGCCACCACAACCACTATCAATCTCAATAACAACAGCAACCGCTCCCTCCACGACAACACACTTGCTGAATCACCCAAGATTTTTCTTCTTCTTCTTCTTGTTCCTTTCGATAAACACCCTCTAAAATATTTTCCCTAGAATTTCAAACCTGGTGGTGTTGGCCGAGCAGTGAGAGCGGGAACCTCTTGTTACTGTGTGTGTGTGTGTGTGTCGCTAACCCAGCTGTGTACTGCCGCCACCAGAAACGATCAAGCAGATCTAGACTCTCTCTCTCTCTCTCTCTCTCTCTCTCTCTCTCTCTCTCTCTCCAATACCCTACTACCTGCTGTTGCCTTTTCTTTTACAGGACAGCTGGAAGAAAAGAGGTCCTACTTTTTTTTTACATGTTTTAAGCCTTTTTTTTTACGTAAAGAAAATAACTAATATTTTTTTTATACACGAAAAAGTCATACTTTTTTACACACACAAAATATATATTTTTAACCCCGGAAAAAGAGGAAGTAGAGTTAATTTTTTAGAGGAACAGTAAAACACACCTTATGTCTTGTGTTTACGCTCCTGCAAAAATTATAAGGAAAAACTCTTACGTCGTTTTTATATGCAAATAACAAAAAACTATTTTATTTTAACGCACCTACAAAAACAAAAGAAAACAGTCCTGCCCCTATTTTTCATTGCAGATAACCAAACTAGGGACGACTTATGATTCTCATTTTACGTACTGACAAATAAAAGAGATGGACTCTCTCTCTCTCTCTCTCTCTCTCTCTCTCTCTCTCTCTCTCTCTCTCTCTCTCCTTTTTGTACAAATTTACGAAAGAAAAAGGTTGACGACGGAACTGGAAAACGCACGAAAGAATTGAACAAATAATTATTGTCGTCTGTTTCTTGCTCACTCCATTCACTTCATCTGTGATTATGAGGTTAAGGAAATGGATAAAAGAAGAGTGAGGAAGAAATAGGGATAAAGTAGGAGAAGGAAGAGGTAGGAAGAGAAGGAGGAGGGAAGATGAAGAAGAGACAGGAAGAGGAAGATGAAGAGGGAAGAGACGGGAGAAGAGGAGGAATAAATAATGGTTGAATCAGAGAACACTGCCACAGGCTAATGACAGACGGACGTTATATTCGCCGTATATTGACGTATTGTTGGCGTATTTGTAGTGTAGTGGCGTATTATTGGCGTATTTGTAGTGTAGTGACGTATAGTGGCGTGTTTTGGCGTATTTTGGCGTATTTGTGAATGTTGAAAACGTTTCGTGGTACAGTTTGGAAGTATTTTGTATAGTATATTTAGTATTTTGGCGTATTTTAGGGCGTTTAGTGGAGTATTTTAGGGCGTATTATGGCGTACTTTAGGGCGTATTGTAACGTATTTCTGGTGTCGTGTATTGTGTGTGTATTGTTGGCCATTTTGGATGTATAGTGCCAGAGGGATGGAAGGAGAGAGACGGAAGGAAGGATAGAGGGAGGGAGGGAAGGACAGTACTATATTTAGCGGTGTCGACATAAAAGAGCAACAGTCACCAACAAAAGACATGCTCCCATTTTCTCTCCCTCACTTACTCTCGCTCCTCAATTGGGAAGGGGAAAAAAAAGTTCTCCTCCATTGCACTTCCTTCCCTCTTAAAATCTCTTGTTTGAGCCCACCTACAGGCGAGGGCTGCATAATTACTTGTTTATCTTTATCATATAGTGTGTGTGTGTGTGTGTGTGTGTGTGTGTGTTATTCTATGTATCTATTTTCCTTCTCATATTTTGTCACATTTTGGTTCTTGTATCTCTTGTTTTTTGTCCTCATTTTTGGTTTGTTTTGTTCTTCCTTCACTCTCTTCTAGCCGTTGTTTTCCCCTCTTTTTTTTCTTCTTCTCTTTCACTTCAACTTTGTTAACAACACAGGTACAAAAGCCGGGTTTGTTTACAGCGAGTTTGGAGGGATAATTAGGTTTCAGATCCACGTCTTTTAAGTTGGCCAGACTAAGGTTATGTGTTGTGAACCCGTCTCTCTTAAGCCTCCTTTCTTCTTGTTGAATCTAACAATAACATGATCACTTTTATAGATGGCTTTATTCTTTTTTCTCAACCTTTATTATTTACTCCTAGAAGTATTGTCCTGTTTCGTTCTTTGTGTTTATTTATTTGAGAACATCATAACTGTTCTTACCACATGATTGCGTTTTTTTTCTTTCTTTTTTTAATTTTATATAATATTTTTGTGTATTATTTTTTTCTTCTTGGATGCCCCCCAAAGCTTTCATCTCGTGTTTCCTTCTTTCGGGTATTTGGTTTTTCTTTGGAGAAGTGTTTGAAAATTTAATGATGGTTTATTGGTAATTGTCTGAGTTTGTTCTTTACATTCAGATCACTTTTACATATTCACCCAAAACAGTATTTTAAGAACAAACGTAAATAAGAATTAAATAAAATAAAAATTATCGGATCATTCCTGACAATATTTGAAGATAAATTACATTAATATTTCTATGAATAATTAATCCAATAATTTATCTTCTATAGCGGCGTAAACGTTGGTATATTTGTCTTTGTATTAAACATGTGATGAAAATTTATCTCAAAGTTTAATTATGTGATGTTAGCATATTAATATCCTGTTATTGTTGTTGTCATTATAATTCATCCATGGTAATTTTTCTTTGTGTGTGTGTGTGTGTGTGTGTGTGTGTGTGTGTGTGAACTCTACCTCACATCACCGTCCCTTCTGCCACCTCACCTCTCCCCGGGTACAAGAAAGACGCAAGAAAAAGCATAAAAAAGAACAAGAAGATGAGGGCAGTGGTTCAACAGGTGCGGTGGTGCAGTTATACAAGAGATTAGGCAAGAAGTGCTTACCTTATATTGCCTGAGTGGGGGAGAGGGGTGAGAGGGGCGGGGTGAGAGGAGGAAGAAGAAGGTTGGGGAGAACAGGAAGGTGAAAAGGGAGAGAGAGAAGTGTTTGAACAGAAGGAAAAAAGGGGAGGAGGAGGGGGGGGGGAAGGAAGAGGGAGGAAGGAAGAGATGAAGAGGAGAGGAGGTAGAAATATAATACCCTTACACTCCCTCACCCTCGACTATAACAACCAGTACCATCACATACCTAAACTACATCATTATCCCAACTACCACCAGCCCCCAATACCAACAACCACCACTACTACCCCTTCTCCACAACCAACCACCATCATAACCAACCACCACAACTACTAGCACCCTATTACCAACTACCACCACTACCAACTATCACAAACTACCCCCCATTATATATCAACCACCACCACCACCACCACTACCAGCCCACATTACCAACCACCACCACTACCAACCACCACAAACTACCACAATCACCAACCACCATCACCACAACAACCAAACACCCAAACTTGAACCCCAACCTGACCAAACTTTTAGGTTGAGAAGCTGTAGACGGTCTCATCATGCCTAGGTCGTAAACATCTCTCTCTCTCTCTCTCTCTCTCTCTCTCTCTCTCTCTCTCTCTCTCTCTCTCTCTCTCTCTCTGATGAAATAATTAGTGTGTGCAGGTGTATGTGTGTATATATGCATGATGTTTACATGTGTGTGTGTATATATGTACAGTATATAAATATGTATGTAAGAATGTATGTATGTATATATGTTGATTTATGTACGTACGTTTGTAAATATTGCTATGTGTACCGCTTGGGTCCCCCCCTCCCCCCACACACACAGGTGAAATATAACTGATAAATAGATAGATAGATAGATAGATAGAGCTTGGGTTAGATAGAAAAGGTAGATGTTATTCACTTCGGTAGATAACCTTACCATTCAAACACACTTAAATGATCCTTTCTCACGGTCTACAGGACACACACACTACTACAACCACCTCGCACTCTAACACACACACACACACTACTACAACCACCTCGCACTCTAACACACACACACACACACACTACTACAACCACCTCGCACTCTAACACACACACACACACTACTACAACCACCTCGCACTCTAACACACACACACACACACACACACACACACACACTACTACAACCACCTCGCACTCTAACACACACACACACACACACACACACACACTACTACAACCACCTCGCACTCTAACACACACACACACACACACACACACTACTACAACCACCTCGCACTCTAACACACACACACACACACACACACACACACTACTACAACCACCTCGCACTCTAACACACACACACACACACACACACACACACACACACACACACACTACTACAACCACCTCGCACTCTAACACACACACACACACACACACACACACACACACACACACACACACACACACACACACACTACTACAACCACCTCGCACTCTAACACACACACACACACACACACACACACACTACTACAACCACCTCGCACTCTAACACACACACACACACACACACACGCACACACACACACTACTACAACCACCTCGCACTCTAACTCACACACACACACACACACACACACACACACTACTACAACCACCTCGCACTCTAACACACACACACACACACACTACTACAACCACCTCGCACTCTAACACACACACACACACACACACACACACACACACACACACTACTACAACCACCTCGCACTCTAACACACACACACACACACACACACACACTACTACAACCACCTCGCACTCTAACACACACACACACACACACACACACACACACACACACACACACACACACACACACTACTACAACCACCTCGCACTCTAACACACACACACACACACACACACACACACACACACACACACACACACTACTACAACCACCTCGCACTCTAACACACACACACACACACACACACACACACACACACACACACACACACACTACTACAACCACCTCGCACTCTAACACACACACACACACACACACGCACACACACACACTACTACAACCACCTCGCACTCTAACTCTAACACACACACACACACACACACACACTACTACAACCACCTCGCACTCTAACACACACACACACACACACACACACACACACACACACACACGCACACACACACACTACTACAACCACCTCGCACTCTAACTCTAACACACACACACACACACACACACACACACACACACACACACTACTACAACCACCTCGCACTCTAACACACACACACACACACACACACACACACACACACTACTACAACCACCTCGCACTCTAACACACACACACACACACACACACTACTACAACCACCTCGCACTCTAACACACACACACACACACACACACACACACACTACTACAACCACCTCGCACTCTAACACACACACACACTACTACAACCACCTCGCACTCTAACACACACACACACACACACACACACAACCACCTCGCACTCTAACACACACACACTTCCATCTCATTTCAACACACACTCTACTATACATCCTTCTCACTCCAACACAGACTTTGTCACATCTCCCTCTTACAGCAACACACACTCTACCACACTTGCCTCTCACTACAACACACTTTTTTCACAACATTCAGTCCACCACACACGTTCTTACCCTCTCACTCCAGCACACACACTACTATACATGACTCTTACTTCAACACACACACACACACACTCAAATTCCAACCATTTTCGTTCTCTGCTGCCACGCACTCTACCTCCCCCCCCCCCCCCCACCCACCCTCGCGCCCCGGTGATACGAGGTCACCGGGCAATGATAGTAATCATAATAACACCACAATTCCTCACGACGCCGACTCGATAAGTCAATTACCCGGCGGGAGGCACAACACGCGTGGACTCCGGGCGAAGGGGGGAGCTGAAGACACACAGACGAGAGAGACCACCAACAGGAGAAACGAGGAGGAACTTACCCCTCTACCCCTTCCCTCACTCCTCATTAAACTCAACAAGTATAAAGACGACTCCTACAGATGGTAAATACTCCTTGATGTTATCCAGTAGGAGGGTATTTCTCTAACAGTCCCTTCAACAAGACGGCCTTCTACAGGAGCTTCATGAGAAGGACGAGTACATCATAAGGGACTTTTCGTCGCTGTTGTTTCTTCCTGCTGTAGTCTTGAAGAAGGATGGATTTCGTGCTTCGTAAGATAGAGTTTCGAGGTCTCGACCGATTGGAGAGTTTAGTCGATGACACTGGCGATTATGTCAGAGAGTGGCCCTGGTGGTGGTTGTGACGAGTGTACCTGATGGTGATGACAGGTCGAGGAAGCCGTGTGTCTACCTGCAGTTGTGGTGTAGATGGTGATGATGACAGCCTATAGACAGGAGATGTCGATAGGTGAAGGAGTTAACGGACAGAACTTTTGACAGGTGGAGACGTGTGGAGACGGTGATGTTGACAGGTGAAGACGTGTGTACATTGCAGTGTTGACAGGTGAAGGAAACTGTATACCTGGGGCTAAGGACGTCTCATGATAGTGTTGATGACCAGTGATAACAGGTGTGTAGACGGCACTGACGTCAGAGGAAGGCAGGTGTGTACGGGAGTGTGACGAAAGGTAATACAGGTATCAAAATCAGGATTCATATACATGTGATGGTAAAACTGCGTGGAGACAGGTGCGTCTAACTGACAGTAGTGACAGATCATATAACTAAGTGAAAATAAACAGCTAAACGGTGACGGTATATTTATAATTATAGAAAGACTGTAATCTCTCTCTCTCTCTCTCTCCATACACACACTATAGCAGCCATGAAAAGCAAATTATGTTATAGAGAAAATGTGAACTTCTTTAAGTTACTGAGTGATTATTTAAGTAATGTGTAATATAAATGCGCTGGTCTTTCACGCCGATTTACAAAGGTGATTCATTTTAATTAAAGTGTCGGAAGGTTTAGGTGAGTTCTTTACAGGTGTGGAGAAGTGTTGTGAGCAAATGATGACTAATACAGGCAGTTCCCCCCCCCCCCCCCCCCCCCCGGTGTTGAGATGAAGTCTCTCTCTCTCTCTCTCTCTCTCTCTCTCTCTCTCTCTATCGTGTTGACGTGCTAAAGCTGGTAAGAGTGACAGATAATAGTACAGACACTCAACAGATGAGTGATGTGTGTGTGTGTGTGTGTGTGTGTGTGTGTGTGTGTGTGCATGTTGTATGTTTCTGTGTATGTGCGTTTGTGTGTATCTTTTGTGTTTTGTGTGTGTGTGTGTGTGGTTATTTGTACGTGTTTGTTTGTGTGTGTGTATGTTTCTACTTCCCTATCTTTGCTTTATAATCTATATAAATGTACTGTACTTCAATGTGTATAAGTTTGTGCGTTTCTATATGTAAATTTATATATGTGTGTTTATATAGTTCATTTATATATACAACTATATTATTTCTTGTAAATAAACATCAGAAGCAATAAAAACATCCATCCATTCAATCTATCAATTTATTCAACTAATTATTTGTTCAATCATCATTCTGTTTATTTATTTATCTATTTGTCTATATCTGTCTGTGTCTGTCTGGCTGGCTGGCTATCCATCACATCTATCAGTCTATCAATCTATCAAAATGCATATCCCTTCAATTCATCAATCAATCAATCATTCGGCCTTCCTATCATACCCATCAATCATGCCCTGATCCGCGTGTGTTTTGAGAGGAAAGTGAGCCAGTTGTGCAACGTCAGGTTCCGACAAGTCGTTTAATCCCGAGCGACGTGCAGCTGTCAGCGGGTCGTCACGGCTGACACCCGGATGACAGGAGGCGTGACTGGAGAGAACAGTTCCCACGCTGTCAGACTCACGTAGACGTACCCTCTCTCCTGAGTAGCGGAGGGGGGTGAGAGGGAGAGGAGGTGGGTGAGAGGGAGAGGAAGGGGTGAGAAGGAGAGGAAGGGATGAGAGGGAGAGGAGGAAGGGGTGAGAGGGAGAGGAGGTGGGAGAGAAGGAGAGGAAGTGGTGAGAGGAAGAGGAAGTGGTGAGAGGAAGAGGAGAGGGTGAGAGGGAGAGAAAGAGGTGAGAGGGAGAGTAAGAGGTGAGAGGGAGAGTAAGGGGTGAGAGGGAGAGGAAGGAGTGAGAGAGAGAGGAAGGGGTGAGAGGGAGGAGGAGGTGGGCGAGAGGGAGAGGAAGAGGGAGAGGATGGAGAGGGTGAGAGGGAGAGGAGGGGGTGAGAGAGAGAGGAGGTGGGTGAGAAGGATAGAAAGTGGTGAGAGGAAAAGGAGGGGGTGAGAGGGAGAGGAGGTGGGCGAGAGGGAGAGGAGGTGGGTGAGAGGGAGAGGAGGGGGTGAGAGGGAGAGGAGGGGGTGAGAGGGAGAGGAAGGGGTGAGAAGGAGAGGAAGGGATGAGAGGGAGAGGAGGAAGGGGTGAGAGGGAGAGGAGGTGGGAGAGAAGGAGAGGAAGTGGTGAGAGGAAGAGGAGAGGGTGAGAGGGAGAGAAAGAGGTGAGAGGGAGAGTAAGAGGTGAGAGGAGAGGAAGGAGTGAGAGGGAGAGGAGGTGGGTGAGAGGGAGAGGAGGTGGGTGAGAGGGAGAGGAGGTGGGTGAAAAGGAGAGGAGGTGGGTGAGAGGGAGAGGAGGTGGGTGAAAGGGAGAGGAGGGGGTGAGAAGGAGAGGAGGTGGGTGAGAGGGGGGATGAGGTGGGTGATGAGAGGGAGGGGAGGTGGTGAGAGGGAGAGGAAGGGGTGAGAGGGAGAGGAAGGGGTGAGAGGGTGGAAGAAGGGGTGAGAGGGAGAGGAAGGGATGAGAGGGAGAGAAGGTGGGTGAGAGGGAGAGAAGGTGGGTGAGAGGGAGAGGAAGTGGGTGAGAGGGGGGATGAGGTGGGTGATGAGAGGGAGGGGAGGTGGTGAGAGGGGGAGGAGGGGGTGAAAGGAAGGCCAGGGGTGAGAGGGAGAGGGGAGGTGAGAGGGACATGAGGGGTGAGAGGAAGAGGAGGGCGTGAGAGGGAGAGGAAGGAGGAGGTGGGAGAGGGAGGAGGAGGTGGGTGAGAGGGGGGATGAGGTGGGTGATGAGAGGGAGGGGAGTTGATGAGAGGGAGGGGAGTTGGTGAGAGGGAGGAGGAGGTGGGTGAGAAGGAGAGGAGGGGATGAGAGGGAGAGGAAGAGGAGAACAATGGGGGGTGAGAGGCAGAGAGTGAGAAGGAAAGGAGATGGAGAGTAGATGAGAAAGAAGGAGGAGAAGAGGGAAAAATGTGTGAGAGAGAGAGAGAGAGAGAGAGAGAGAGAGAGAGAGAGAGAGAGAGAGAGAGAGAGAGAGAGAGAGAGAGAGGTAATAAAAACGAGGGAGGAAAGGATGGGAGGGGAAATAGTAACTCACCTGAGCTATTCACCTAAACACTCACCTGACCAACTCGTCAAAGCTCACCTGTACAATATTAAATAGTAAATATTAAATATTAAATATATTGTAAATTCTCATACTTGTCACATATTAATGGGCGTGGGGGATAGGGGGGGATGGGGGGGGGGGAGGGGTATTCCACGCCCCTCCCAGTCGGTGGGTCGTGATACCTTCCGTCTACGCCTGACGGATGGTACCATTCACCACCTCCCAGGATGGGCGAGGATGGGGGAGGGGGATGGGGGGGGGGGGGGATTCCACGCCCTTCCCAGTCGGTGGGTCCTGATACCTTCCGTCTGCGCCTGACGGATGGTACCATTCACCACCTCCCAGGATGGGCGAGGATGGGGGGGATGGGGGGGACGGGGGGTGATTCCACGCCCTTCCCAGTCGGTGGGTCCTGCTACCTTCCGTCGGCGCCTGACGGATGGTGCCATTCTCCACCTCCCAGGATGGGCGAGGATGGGGGGGATGGGGGATGGGGGGGATTGGGGGATTCCACGCCCTTCCCAGTCGGTGGGTCCTGATATCTTCCGTCGGCGCCTGACGGATGGTACCATTCTCCACCTCCCAGGATGGGCGAGGATGGGGGATGGGGGGGATTCCACGCCCTTCTCAGTCGGTGGGTCCTGCTACCTTCCGTCGGCGCCTGACGGATGGTGCCATTCTCCACCTCCCAGGATGGGTGTGGATAGGCGACGGGATTTCTTTAAATTTTTTTTTATTTTATCTTTTTTTTTGGGGGGGGGGGGATTCCTCACCCACCCCTTCATCCTCTCACCCTTCCCAGTCAGTGGTTCTTGGTACCTTCTGTTGTTGGCTGACGGATGGTACCATTCCCCACCTCCCAGGATGGGTGAGAGGATGATGGGTGTGGGTGGGGGGTTATAGACGGGATGTCCTACCCTACCTAACCTTACCTTACCTTACCTTACACCACCCACTCCGTACAACATTCAAGCTATGTGGGCGTGTATGACTTGTCTTCTTGTGTAAATGACTCTCGTGTGTGTGTGTGCGTGTATGACTGTCTTGTGCATATGACTGCCATGTATGTGTGTGTATGACTATCTTGTTGTGTACATGACTGTCGTTTGTGTGCGTGTATGACTGTCTTGTGCATATGACTGCCATGTATGTGGGTGTATATGTCTGTTGGATTCTCAAGACTTTGTCCACTCAATTCCCTCACCTAAACCTTCTCCATTACCACACCCCTCATCCCCCAACCTCCACCCTCACCCCGCCAACCCCCAACCCGCCAACACCCACCCCCCACCCTCACCCCGCCAACCCCCACCCCCAAATGGTGAATTCATCTACTGTAAGTCACTCTTTTAAATTGGGGCATTAAAAAAACAAAAAAGCGTCAAAACAACAGAGACTCGACCGGCTCACTACCTCCCATGTTGATTGCCCGCACAAGATGGACGAACAGACAGAATCTCATAAAAATAAAGTTCTTTTTTTTCGCCCCCCAGGCTCCGTTGTGGGTCGTTTGACCTGTGCCCGGGTTGGCTAATTCCCGTAAAAAAAAACACCAATCACCTACTGCGGCACCAAGAGACGCCCACCCAAGTAAACAGAAACCCTCCTCGTGGTGTACATTAACACAGTATAAACCTTTTTCTTCTATATTTTAAATTTATTTCTGTTCCTTTTTCGCCCCCCCCCCCCCCAGGCCCCGTTGTGGGTCGTTTGATCTGTGCCCGGGTGGGCTAATTCCCATTAAAAAAAAAAAGCAACTGGCTGGGCCCAGCCTCGAATTGGTTCCGGCGTTGCTAGACGTAGTTCGTCATGCCACCGCCAGCGGTCTACTGTCGGCTTTTATGAAGGTGGTTTTGTTGTTTTTCTTTAATAATTCATATATTTTCGTAGTTTTTCTCAGGATTTGTATGAATTTATACTCCAATAGCAGAGTTACAATTGTATTGAAGCTGTGTGTGGCCCTTTTACAGCCAATCTTGGCTACTAACTCAAGATACACTTGTGTGTGCGTGTTTGACTGTCGTGTGTATGAGTGTCGTGAGTTTACGTGAATCATGAAGAAATTTTGCAAGAATCTATACCAAAACACATACAAAAGAATACCAAACAGTTATAAACAACAGCGCCACGGTAACTCTGCTATTTGAGTTTAAAATCACGTTAAGAACTGCGAAAATAAATCAATTATTGAAGAAAAACTGCAAAAATACCACATGTAACATAAATACAACTTCTGGAATGTTGATCAATATCCCCCTGGCGGTGGCCTGACGAACTAGGGGGGGGGGGGGGTCACAGCTTCCATGGTAAACACTTTAAATATTATGAGTGTCTGCCTCTCATACACTCACCCACAATGGAGAGGCCTACCAAGTGCACTCTATTTTCTCTCACCACCGCTGTCTACACCTACACTATGGTTACTCACACGAGCCAGAAGCACCGGACATGGAGTAGAAAAATTGTCCTCGTTGCAGATATCAGAGATGGTGACGTCATCGTGTGGGTAGCAACGGACCCTGGTGTTATGGTGAAGTAATGGTGAGGTGATGGTGATGTTGAGGCAATAGTAAAAGAGATGGTGAATAGATTGTGAAGTTCTTGGGAAGGCCACAGTGAGGTAACGATGAGAATGGTGATATGGTGAAATGATGGTGAGGTGACTGGAGGAACTATTCACTGGTGAAGGGTTACTGGTGCACCACTGAAGTATGAATGAAGAAGTAATGATAAAAAAGATAGCTAAAAGGAATGATGGTGAGATATAAGAGAAGAGGTGATGGTGAGTTTTAATGGTGATGGTGAGAGTTTATAAAGCGTAATGGTCCGGGCTTACAAGCTTTTACATGTACGTGAACGCTTTAAGATTATAACACAAACACACACACACACACACACACCATTTTTATCCTTCATATCCCGAGAAAATTTACTCAACTAAAATAAATAACTATGACCTGGAACCTGTACCACTATGTTATGCTGTAAAAATAAACTCCTAACTAGACCCCCCAAAAGGTACCATGTCTTATGGTCCTGTCCAGCAGTCACTTATCTTATTATCTTAACCAAATTTGAATATTTTGCTCTTATTACTTTTGTTTTTCTTATCTTCTCTTATCTTCGGTGTTTATCTGTGTTTTCTTTGTTTAAAGGATTTTATGTTTATTATTTTATGCTTATCTACTGGTGCCAAGTTACCACCAGTCTCTCAGTGAAGTAATGCCTTTTCCCGTTTACCCTTCCTCCCGCACACCAACACTCCCTCACATCAATTCTTCACCCACAACACTGCCCACACAATAACACTCCCCACACTCCCCTACACACTCACGACACTTGTCATGAAATATCGCCTCTTCTTCTCTAAATACATAATAGGTCGACTTGTTGCCAGCCCCACATAATAATATATCAATTATCTCAATACCAACCCATTGTCCTTCACTCCTCCCACTTTGGCTATCACGTACGTCTGGGTGATAACAATATATGTAGATAAATACACGTAAATATTAGTGACACTGACGATCATATTCTCATACATATTAGAATATCCTCTTGTCGATACCTACCCTCTTAATATTTTAATTTGTGTCATATGATATGGGTATAATTAAATACATACACATTGGTGTCACCTCTCAACCCCACCTCCTTCCTCCTTACCTCTTTTCTGTGTATGTCTGTAAATGGAGGGAATATGTCTGTTTCTGTCTGTGTATATACGTGGATGTGTTCTCTTTCCCTACATTCTTGCTACATTTCTGGACGTCTGTGTAGGAGGCCAGGCTTTCAGCGTTTGTGACACCCGCTGGTGATAGTCCTCGAAAGCATTACTACCCTGCAAGATTTAAAGTAATGTGTCTATGTGTTTTCACCATTTGTTGTGTCTTTTTTCTTATTTTTTCTTTCATCTTTTGGCTTTTACCTACAACTCCCGGGAGACTGACCGTGTATGTTAATGTTTTGAGTTAATGTGTTATGAGTATTTTTTGTTAGTTAATGTTAGACGTGTTGATAAAAAGCAGATGTTACTCCTCGTCCACCTATTATCTGCCCATTACTTAAGACTTACTACCTTAACTCTAACCCTTACCCACTCCTCAGCCACCTTAACCCATCCCCATTCACCCACTCCTCACTCACCCTTCACCCATTCCTCATCCACCCCTCATCCACTCCTCACCCACCCCTCATCCACTCCTCACCCACCCCTCATCCACTCCTCACCCACCCCTTATCCACTCCTCACTCATCCCTCATCCACTCCTCACCCACCCCTTATCCACTCCTCACTCATCCCTCATCCACTCCTCACCCACCCCTTATCCACTCCTCACTCATCCCTCATCCACTCCTCACTCATCCCTCATCCACTCCTCACTCATCCCTTCCTCACCCATCCCTCACCCACCCCTCACCCATCCCTCATCCACTCCTCACCCATCCCTCATCCACTCCTCACTCATCCCTCACCCACCCCTCACCCACTCCTCATCCACTCCTCACTCATCCCTCATCCACTCCTCACCCACCTCTCACCTACCCCCTTTCGTACACACACACCTGACTATTGGTGGTATATCCAGACGGGTTAATTCACATGTGTCCAGACCTGGCTACTATATGCCACCTGGGTGTGAGTTGCACCTGTGAATTGTATCCCTGACTGCATAGCTCATACAGGCTAATTTCCCATATATTACTATATTACGTTTTCTAATTCGTGGTTTGCATTGTCATTCACTGCAATGTCATTTTGGGTGACGATCTTATAGCGTGACAGTAAGGGAATGTAGTAACAAGGCAGCAGAGGCAAAAAATATGAAACAGAGGCCAGTGACATTTAAAAAATTTGTCACTGGAAATATTGGCTGAATATATCCGGGTTGATTGCTGGTATTACTGCGTATTACCCACTATGGTCGTGACAAAGACGGGGAGTGAACATTGAGCTTATATTTCAGTGTCTAATACATATATGGAAGTTACACATAATTCTTAAGGACGTAAATTTTAATGGGTGAGTACAAATATGTATTAGTGCCGAATTTCTGTAGAATATATACACATCACTGTACAACTGTAGATTATCAGGAATGTATTCTTATTTATGAACAAAAATTTGGATTGAAAATTAATATACAAATAGAATACTTTGATGGCATATGAGAAAAAGGTACACACATACCCAGACTGACACGTACGCGAGCACACACGCACGCATGCGCACACACACACACACACACACACACACACACACACACACACACACACAACGGCAGCTACAGACGCCGAGGTTACCACAGGAATTCAACGAAAAAAACAAATATCCAAACAATTGTGTTGTGTGGCAGAGGAACCGTCGCTCACCGTGATAGCTTTAATAAAACACATGTGCCAATGGAATAGAGAGTCTCACTGAAGAAAAAAACATATATTTAGTTCCACCGCGGTCACTTAATATGTCGATCTTTCTTTTGTAAATGTATTCCTGGAGGGAAGAAACACATGCACTTTAACATTTACTTTTTTTTTTTACAATTTACATTTATATACATTAAAGCATCACCAGTTACTTATATCTGTATTTTGTTGTCAAGGAGAGTGTCAATCTTCTCTTGCCTGTAAACTAACTCACAGGGGCGTAAGGCAACGGGCTCTTTGTATTCTCACCAATCTCCTCCTCTCATCTTTTGTCTCACCTCCTACCCCTCCTCTCAAGTTTTACCTCTCACCTCTCCAACCTCCTCTCCCTTCACCAAATCCCTCTCCCCACATCTCTTACCCATCCCTAACCCCTCCCCCCCTCACCCCTTTTTCCCCACACTTCTTCCTATCCCCAACCCTCCCTTATCCCTCCCCTCCTTCACCAACCACCTCTCCCTTACCTCTCATCCCTCCATCAATAATTCCCTCCCTGCCACCTCTCATCCTGCCATCACCAATCCCCCGAGCCCCTCCCTCGCATCCTTTCCCTTACAATTCTCTCTCTCTCTATCTTTCTTTACTGCAGTCACGGGTTACAGTGGCGTCTCTCCTTTTCTCTCTCTCCCTTCCACACAATTTCCTCCTCGTTCTACACTCGACTGTGTGTGTGTGTGTGTGTGTCTTTCTCCTCAACACGTGATAATGTACAGAATCTGGGTACTGTAAAGGAGCCCCAGTCCTGCAATCCCAATAAGACCAAACCCTGATACTATTGGTAAAGGGTAAGGTAGGTTAAGTTAGGTTAGGTCTTAGGACTGGGGAGGGGAGCTATAATTATGTCATCAATGCTTACATCAAGATTCTCGGACAACATGATACCATTTTGTTCATCATGTGAAGATGTTTATGTACATAGCCAATAGTTAAAAAAAATCTTACATAGATGAATAAAAAAACAAGTCTCTTCCATAATTGACACATCCCATCACGAATCTGCACACACGCACGCACGCACGCACACACACACAAACAAAGATATAGGTTGATCAAGAATGAGTTGCGTGTTCCCAGGCTCAACGACTTTCAGACAACACGACCATCTCGGAAGGAGGAGGAGCACCAGTGTTGATGATCGTGACACAAGTTCCTGAGATAGTTGAGGTCATCTTAGACATCTCGAATACCACTCCGTCTGTCCCTTTGTCTGTCTCTTTCTTTTCTTCTATCGCTTTCTTTCTTCCTCTGTCGATTTCCCTCCTTCCCTATCGCTCTCTCTCTCTTGCCCTATCGAGCTCTCTCTCTCTCCTGCCCTATCGCTCGCTCTCTCTCTCTCTCTCTCTTACCCTATCGCTGTCTCTCTCTCCTGCCCTATCGCTGTCTCTCTCTCCTGCCCTATCGCTCTCTCTCTTGCCCTATCGATCTCTCTCTCTTGCCTTATCGATCTCTCTCTCTTGCCCTATCGCTCTCTCTCTCCTGCCCTATCGCTCTCCCTCTCTTGCCCTATCGCTCTCCCTCTCCTGCCCTATCGCTCTCTCTCCCTCCTGCGCTATCGCCCTCTCTCCCTCCTGCCCTATCGCTCTCTCTCTCCTGCCCTATCGCTCTCTCTCTCCTGCTCTATCGCTCTCTCTCTTGCCTTATCGCTCTCTCTCTCTCTTGCCCTATCGCTCTCTCTCTCTCTTGCCCTATCGCTCTCTCTCTCTCTTGCCCTATCGCTCTCTCTCTCTCCTGCCCTATCGCTCTCTCTCTCTCCTGCCCTATCGCTCTCTCTCTCTCCTGCCCTATCGCTCTCTCTCTCTCCTGCCCTATCGCTCTCTCTCTCTTGCCCTATCGCTCTCTCTCTCCTGCCCTATCGCTCTCTCTCTCCTGCCCTATCGCTCTCTCTCTCCTGCCCTATCGCTCTCTCTCTTGCCCTATCGCTCTCCCTCTCCTGCCCTATCGCTCTCTCTCCCTCCTGCCCTATCGCCCTCTCTCTCTCCTGCCCTATCGCTCTCTCTCTCTCCTGCCCTATCGCCCTCTCTCTCTCTCTTTCTTGCCCTATCGCTCTCTCTCTCTCTCTCTTGCCCTATCGCTCTCTCTCTCTCTCTTGCCCTATCGCTCTCTCTCTCTCTTGCCCTATCGCTCTCTCTCCTGCCCTATCGCTCTCTCTCTCCTGCCCTATCGCTCTCTCTCTCTCCTGCCCTATCGCTCTCTCTCTCCTGCCCCATCGGTCTCTCTCTCTCTTGCCCCATCGGTCTCTCTCTCTCTTGCCCCATCGGTCTCTCTCTCTCTTGCTCCATCGCGCACTCTTTTGCTCTATTGTGCACTCTCGTGCTCACTTTTGCTCTCTCTCTCTTGCCATATCGCTCTCTTGCTCTTGGTCTATCGCTCTCTTGCTCTTGGTCTATCGCTCTCTTGCTCTTGCTCCATCGCGCTCTCTCTTGCTCTATCGTGCTCTCTCTCTCTCTCTCTCTCTCTCTCTCTCTCTCTCTCTCTCTCTCTCTCTCTCTGTGTCTGTAAGAGAGGAGGGAAGACAGACAGAAAGCCTGTGAAAAAAATACCTCTCTCTCTCTCTCTCTCTCTCTCTCTCTCTCTCTCTCTCGGTGTTTGTCTCCCTCTGAACTCTTGTTCCATCAAGCTTAAGTGGAGGTCTGATAAAATAGAAGCTGTCTGGAGTGAACAATTGCCGCTAAATTCGGGATTTTTATGCATTTTTCAAGATGTGGCAGAAGACTCGGGCTAAAGTGACTGTATCAACTAATTTATTTACTGTCCTTGCTAATTTATTCTATTGCATTAACTTATTTAGAATGTTTTATCAAAAAAATGTATTCTTTTGTATTAACTCATTATTACTCTGCATTAAACAAGTCATTCTATTGTATTAACTAGTTTATTCTTTTGTATCAATTCATTCTACTAATTTATTATTAGTATATTAACTAATTTATTTAATTTTAGCAATTTTTTCACTCTATTAACTCATATTCTATTGCATCAGGTCATTTACTTTATTATATTAATTATTTTATTCTGTTGCATCCACAAATTTATTCTATTGAATTAACTCAATCAATTTATTTTATAATATAATTTATTTTATTGCATTAACTAATTTAATTTAATTTGTGTTCTAATTTATTCTATTCTATCAACTCATTTATTCTCTTCACGTACGTTCAGCAGGGAGAGAAAGTGCGTAATGAAGGGAGAGAAAGTGTGTAGTGAAGGGAGAGAAAGTGGGTAATAAAGGGAGAGAAAGTGAGTAATGAAGGGAGAGAAAGTGGGTAATAAAGGGAGAGAAGTGGTATAAGGGAGAGAAAGTGTGTAGTGAAGGGAGAGAAAGTGAGTAATGAAGGGAGAGAAAGTGAGTATTGAAGGAGAGAAAGTGAGTAATGATGGGAGAGAAAGGGAGTAATGAAGGGAGAGAAAGTGTGTAGTGAAGGGAGAGAAAGTGAGTATGAAGGGAGAGAAAGTGAGTATGAAGGGAGTGAAAGGAGTATGAAGGAGAGAAAGTGAGTAATGAAGGGAGAGAAAGTGAGTAATGAAGGGAGAGAAGGAGTTGAGGTGAAGGGAATGAAGGGAGAGAAAGTGTGTAGTGAAGGGAGAGAAAGTGTGTAGTGAAGGGAGAGAAAGTGAGTAATGAAGGGAGAGAAAGGGAGTAATGAAGGGAGAGAAAGTGAGTAATGAAGGGAGAGAAAGTGTGTAGTGAAGGGAGAGAAAGTGTGTAGTGAAGGGAGAGAAAGGGAGTAATGAAGGGAGAGAAAGTGAGTAATGAAGGGAGAGAAAGTGAGTAATGAAGGGAGAGAAAGGGAGTAATGAAAGGAGAGAAAGTGAGTAATGAAGGGAGAGAAAGTGAGTAATGAAGGGAGAGAAAGGGAGTAATGAAGGGAGAGAAAGTGAGTAATGAAGGGAGAGAAAGTGTGTAGTGAAGGGAGAGAAAGTGAGTAATGAAGGGAGAGAAAGGGAGTAATGAAGGGAGAGAAAGTGAGTAATGAAGGGAGAGAAAGTGTGTAGTGAAGGGAGAGAAAGTGTGTAGTGAAGGGAGAGAAAGTGTGTAGTGAAGGGAGAGAAAGTGTGTAGTGAAGGGAGAGAAAGTGTGTAGTGAAGGGAGAGAAAGTGAGTAATGAAGGGAGAGAAAGTGAGTAATGAAGGGAGAGAAAGTGTGTAGTGAAGGGAGGAAAGGGTATGAAGGAGAGAAAGTGAGTATGAAGGGAGAGAAAGTGAGTAATGAAGGGAGAGAAAGGTGTAGTGAAGGGAGAGAAAGTGAGTAATGAAGGGAGAGAAAGTGAGTAATGAAGGGAGAGAAAGTGAGTAATGAAGGGAGAGAAAGGGAGTAATGAAAGGAGAGAAAGTGAGTAATGAAGGGAGAGAAAGTGTGTAGTGAAGGGAGAGAAAGGGAGTAATGAAGGGATATAGAGAAAAATGAATAATACAGACAGATAAAACTTCAACTAAATGTAAGTCTGTTTTCCGTCTGTCAGATTATCAATTTATCTTACAAATGGTAATGGCGGTAATGAAATAATTCCTAATAAGAAGCTTTAAAATGGATAATAAGGATCATGTATAAAAAAAATAATGTCAAGAGTTTGTTTATACAAGTTGGCAGTAAAATTCTCGTAAGTATAATTGAAATATGAGAATGAGGTAAAACATGTGATTTTAGACCGTATACTTATAAAGAGTAATGTTTAATTTGGTTTGCTGGAGAAAAACAACCAAACGAACATTTTAGACATTGAAATGGGGGCTACTCTAAACTTCTAAAGTGAATGAGGGAGGTGGAGCTACATCATGGAGTGTTTAAGTGTTATAAGTAGTAGCCCTGAGAGTCAATATGTGTATTTGACTGTCAAGGTAGAGGAACTAGACCTTGAATACAACGTCCTCGCTACAGGCAAAAGGACTCAGCAGACGGTATCTCCTCACAAGTCTTCAGTTATGTAGTTTCTTGGTTTAAAATGTGATAGAGGTGGAGGTTAGAAGCTTTCATCCTCTCTGTCACTATCCACACCCAGAACACCATCGTTCCCTCCCATAAAGAGTAAAAGTTAGTAGATATTAAACTACCAGCAACAGATTTTCTAAGTTTGGTCACCTCCACCATTCACCACCCGACCCGCAAAATACCAACTCCATAAAATTTCTGAAATGAATCCGGGGAAAAGGACAAAGCCATAACTGCCTCACTTCGTCTGACAAATTACTCAATCTTTTTACCATATATATGATTGATCTTTGTAAGTTACATTAGTTTCACCGAGTCTTAGAGTACCCTCAGTGTTTCATCATCCATATTTTATTTCTTACGATTAATATGATTTACGGCCGGTTTTTGTTTATATACGTCACGCTTGTATAAACTTCCACACTCATATAAGCTGACACGAAATATAAGATTCTGGTCATATGTAAAAAAAAAAATCACTCTACTGAAGCCACCACCTCGACTTCTTGCCAACAACTTAAGGACAGACTTTACCATTGTGTTGATCAGCGTTAAGATGTAATGATTTATGGAGTCCTGTGTCTCTCTTCGTAGAAGGGGTAACCAGGAGTCCTCATTCTGAGTAGGAAGAATGGGAGCCAGATGCCCTACGGTAGATATAACTGTAGTCCCATCATAGCCACTACAGAAACCTTCCATTAAAGCCAAAATGATCAGTTCTCTATCCTGTCTTCAACTAGGCCAAAAATCCCAATTCTAAGCCAGATGGAACGACTTCTTTTGTTTAGTGGATCTGCAGCTTGAATCCACACACAGGTGGAGAGAAACTCATCTATTCTAAAATGTCTCGCATATAATTGCTGAAAGTAGTCAAACCATCCACGTCATTGTCTGACTCAAGACGTCCATTAGTTATATGGAGAGAATATCTTCACGACTCCAGCACCTGGGATGAAAGTTATTTAAATCAAAAGGTTTTCTGCTTCATAAGAGACCTCCCTGACAAAGCCTTTCTTCTCACTCTTAAGTTCTTGACAGAATTTTTCTCCATCCAAAGAATTACCTTTCCATTTCCACATCACCATATATCGTCACTAAGAGCCAGAGATTACGGCCAAACGAGAACTTTAATTAATATACATATAAGACTGAAGTTTTAGTTATATCAGAGACCTCACATCAGAAGGTACATGATAAACATTTCACCAAAGATCTTGCGAGAGATAGAGGCTATAAGACAATCAAAGGCCATCGGCCCTTATTGATGTCCGTACACCTAATCCTGAGAAGGTTGATCACATCATATACTAGAACTATCACCATGTTTGAATGGACTATTTGAAGGCAGTAGTGATAATACACCACTGGAAAACTCCGCAACCATCATAGATCTGTACATCTCCGGAGCTTCCAAGGAGCATCACTCAGAAAATGATCTATATCTTTTATCCTATGTCCAATAGCCGAGCATATGTGTGGGTCAACCTGTCGTACCAAGACTACACACTCAGTTTTTTTTTTATTCAAGCGAGATAACGAGAGGGGTAGGGAGGGAGAGAGAGAGAGGGTCTTGCAAAGTTTAATTAAGTTAAACAATTGGTTTCCTTATTTCAAACTCATGGAGATCAAACTATGTTTCATAGATAACCGTTCTGGTGTCAGTGGGATCATCTTGGAAAACGAAATTTTCACAAAAGATGCGCTGGGCGTATACCTGTGCAAACATTTTTCAGGTGTTTACTGACGTAAATGGCCATACAGATTGTAGCAGAGGTAAAGTGTAAGGACAACATCAGTCACACAAGCATTACACAATCGTCATCTCAAGTAAACTAACTAGTTATTTGAGGAAATTGACCATCTACCACGACGAAATCTGTTACAGAATCACCAACAAAAAGTTTAAGCTTTCCTTTGACCTCACCAGTCAACTAGACGTTACATCTCGGGGACTCCCCTTCAGTTGAGTCTACAGTTATAGCAGCTTTCTCGTCACGCCCAAACGTGTTTTGTGAGTCTGGGAACTCTCCAGGTCACTCAGAGAACATATCAAACATTTATACAGCTCTTTACACCTACACCTTCATAGGTCCTCCCTGAGTATCACCGAAAATCCAACTTTTGCAAAATTTATTCATAGAGACTCTGCTGTATCACCCTACACCAGGATTTGTTTATCAAGTCAGCTGTGTTAACCCTTGTTTGGCTGTCACGGGAAACTTAATGATCAGTGAGAGAGGTTTATGGCCAGCGACCCCCAGATCATCGTCACTTTATGGAACTCGTAGAAGAGTAGTTTGTTTACACTGGGTTCAGGGCGTGAGACCTGGCAGAGAATAGACACACATAAACTGAGACACTCAACTCCAGAGGAAGAATCTAGCAGCCAAGGTGTTAACTGATTATCAACCTCGTTAGAATAATGATATGCAAAATTAATTCCGATATACCGTATAAAAGGGTAATTTAGAATCAATCAATACTTTTGTCACGATATTAGCATTTTAGTTAAGCCTTAAGTCGTAGTTTTATGAGACCATCAAAATAAGAATACGAGGCAAATTAAATCTTAACATATTACAGCTGCTGTTATAATATGGCGCTAAGATTGTTAATATCAATCCTTAAAATCATTAGAGAAAGTTTTATAACTGGTACTTAAAATAATGACTTTTTGTCGATATACACTGTGATCTTCTCAGCCATTGTCGTTCAATAACATCAATTTGTATATTAAAACAATTTATTTTCTAAGCATCCTTTATAGGAAGTGAATGAAATATATGTGTTCAGACTAAATCATATTTTTTTTTAACACACAACTGACACAAAACACCACAAGAGTAAAATAATGAAAGATTATCATAATTATTTACTCTTAAACTCATGAAACCGAATTTACAACCCCCCAAAAATGTTTTCTAATAAAGTGTTAATTATTTTATGAAGCAGATATCTATAACTAAAGCAATGCTAATAGTTACGTCCTCTACACCTGAATAAAAATTGTATGTTTGAAATTAACTATATATTCACTACACCCGTATACTGTATATAAAAAAAAAGTAATCATCAAAATTATTTATACTACAGCTAAATTTTCGGTCGCAGTTCGTTCTCACGTCTAATTGAAACACTGAAATGAAATCTTTTAGAATGTGAAGCTGATTAAATTAGCTACAGTCCACGTTAGGTTGACACTTTGAGTCACGGCTCCAGATCTCAGTTTTATCTGATTTTTACCAATTTAGACAAACAAATAATTTTGACAGTGTTTGCTGTACGCTACAAAATTTAATATTAAATGATTTGGTGTCATATTCGTGTTCTGATATAACTTCATTAAACAGTGAAATGTTAACAAACTTGATATAACGATATAAACTGTGATTTTATAACACAGGTACACGTGAGGTTCATTTTATTGTTTTTAGAGAAAATGTTGAGGAAATTATGAATATTTATCAATAAACATTTCGTCTGGAGTAAGAGTATCACAGGTATTGTTTGATGTTTATTTAAATCAATGATGTTTACGACCTTGCATGAATAAATCCCACATACTTCTCATTCAGATATTTATGTTCAAAAGGAATTACATCTTATATATTTACCCCTTGTTGGATGGTTCACAGGTGTTATTGTGTTTAATCATCATTTATATAGAATTTCTCAAGTTTATATTTGAAAATCACCAACCAACTGGGTGTTAATAAAGCAATTACAATTAATTTCATGTTATTTGATCAATGCAAATTTACCTATCACATTTCCTGAAGACAAGATAGTAATTTATTGATCATTCCATATTTTTGTCTTTCTTTTCCATTGGGTAAAACTTTAGACGAATTTCAAAAGCAAAATTTCGACTCCCAGCCATTTCTACGAGAAGGTTTATATTTATATCTATATATATATATATATATATATATATATATATATATATATATATATATATATATATATATATATATATATATATATATAGATATATATATATCGTTTATGGATTTGGAGAAAACCTTTTGCAGCGTTGATGGAGATGGTTTGTGGAATACACTGAGGGTATATGGAGTGGCTGGGAGGTATTGGTAGCAGTGAGGGACGCCTATAGAGAGAGTGGGGCTTGTGGTAGTACTGGTAGAAGTGTGAGTGATTGATTTGAGGGGGGGGTGGTCTAAGTTGGGGTGAGACAAGGATGTGTGATGTCACCACCTCTGTTTAATACCTCGAAATTAAGGTGGCATTAGAAAGAGAGAGAGAGAGAAGTCGTATTGTGAAGATGTAGTTGTAAACATTATAGTAAACCATCAAAAGTGACTTACAATATCCTGAGAGGGGATTTAATCGACTATATAGAAGCAAGAAGTAAATGGCAAATTATATATAAAAGCTTGATGGTCATTTCTTGAAAAACGGAGTTAGATTGTGATCTGTTGATTGAAAAGAGAGCACAAGGAAGAGGGTCTAGTATTTCATGTACCAAGCAAACATTTCCAGTGGAGGAGGAGAAACAGATGTTGAAATAACCGAGATTTCCTAAAGGTAGATAGATGACAGGCGTACCAGAGGTCATACTGGAACCGAGTCTGTCGTCACGTTAGTTGTAGATAAGTGTGGACAGTGGTAGATGATAAAAATGTGAGGGGAGAAGAGGTGGAAATAGGGAGATATTGAAGAAAAAGAATAGGAAAAGTGCACAGGGGGATTTTTAACATGTGGAGAAAACGAAGAGAAACAAATTAAGGAAGTGACGGAACTGTATGAAAGATGAAAAATTATTATAGGAAGAGGAGGGAGGAAGAGCACTGAGGCGCGGAGGTGTGGCAATATGGAAAAGTGTTCATAATTACGCAACAACGAGACTGCCTGAAGGAGACCTCTCAATATCTCACCTCTCTCTTACATATATACATGTATCGTGTGTGTGTGTGTGTGTTAGAGTTAAAACAATAGGCCACGAAGGGTGTACGGTACAACTAGCATTACCTAAGCAAAACTATTTTCAACAACAAAAATCCTCAGTGAAAAATAAATGAGTAACGGAGCCATGAGTAAAAAGAAATGATGCCAACGACAAGTATTTTCCTTAATTCTTTTTTTTATAATCATATATTGGCTTATACACCATCTTCGGGTTTTACAAATGAAAAAGAAATCACGGAACCTGTTTTGTTTTCTAACCAAAGAATCTTAAGCGAAGTGTGTAGAGGTAGTGAAACGCGGGTTGCGATCAACGTAGAGTTTTATGTGGCTGCTGCCGCGTCTCCTCTTTGTCCCTATCCTTCTCTATCCCTCCTCCTACAACATTCCTCCTTTCCATTCATTCTCCTCCTGTATTACTTCTCCTTCCTCCCCTATCTCTTTCTCTCTCACCCACCCACACGCGCGCGCGCACACACAAATAATCACGAGATATAATTTTTTACAATACGTAAATTTTCATTGCTTTTAACCTTTTTGAGTGACTCATGAGCAGCTATAAATCTAACCCTCAAAACATACGTCCACCTTATATTAGCAACTTGTTTATTGTATCAACATTTCAGATAAAACAAATGTCTTGGTGACCCACTACTAATGATTAACTGTTATCCTCCCTCGCAGATGCATATATTAAACGACAGTAGTATATATATTTTACCTCTTACAATACTTGACATATAACAGTATATCGTCCAGTAATTACATCTTAAATTGATGATAATAACAATGATTTTATAAACAGTTGAATAATTATGTCTCAGATTAACATTTCATAATATGCTTTTCGACTCTGTATTGTACCCAAGAAAAATATGATAAGCACAGTGACTCAGGAGTGTTCAGACGTGTCATCTGTGTTTGATATATCTGATGAGATGTTAAAGTACCCAGAAGACATAAGGGGACTGTGGGGCGTATACATTTACCTGGTGTATCTCTTATTACCTGTAGAGAGATAATTAATTTTCTCCTTTCTGCTAAAACAGTGAGGTGAATTACATACACAGAGGGAAGTCCTTCATCAATTACTGTGTGTGTGTGTATGTGTGACACCATGACCCCAACCCGCCACGTTACGCTTATCACGGTGTGGGTCTTAGCAGTGCATTTCCCAAAACTTTCTTTACCACCATTTTTAATAATTGATCAGCATAGAAAAATATCCATTAAAAAAAATATGTATATATGTTTTGACGCCTAAATGGTCAATGGGTGTTTTCGAAATTATGTAAAATTATCTATTAGGCATGCAAATACAAAGTCACCGCCATTGCAACAATATGTTTCTCCAGTCATCATCATTCTTATTGATAAACATATTTGCACTACGGAGCTACCCACTTCAGCGGGCTGTATGTAGTCTTAGTAGTGCTACGAAAACTTCTAATCGCCGACTATGTTGCCTTTAAGTTTAAAAAGTAGTACTACAAACGCTACAAGTCGCACAACTGAACGCAGCCCAGGAAGGTGAACAGCTAAGTCAAGATCTATAGGTCGATTAGACATAAACTAACCGTTTTACAACCTAAGTTGTTAGTGTTGTTGTAATTATTATATTAGATAAGGAAATCTGCTCTTACTCAACATTATTCTTCGTTGTCTATATGTTTCGTTCTTCTAAGTTAGTTTTTCATCAAATAGTCAACGCGGATGGCATACGCTGTAATATTCCACTAACAAGTTTATATGTTTTTCGTTCATAGGCGGAAAACAAAATCAACAGATTCAACAGCATGCAGCCATGTGCTTCCAAATTCCAGTAAAAAAACTCAAGTTAAGTTATTTTCTCTGGATGTTGCCCTAGACAGTAAAGAGCCTATGTAGACACACAACAACGTTGGGTAACAATTGGTGTCTACCAAAAGCAACATATTTTATCAAAAAAAAATTTATTTAAAAAGAAAAACACGACATTCAAGTAGGAATATCGTGTTTCCTACCAGCGCCTGAGAGAGGAAGACCATAACAAACTTGAGGAATGTCTTAAAGAAACGCCCTCCTCGATCCGCGAAGGATCACAAGGTTCAAGCTGGATCCAGATTTAATCCTATATTACGAAAAGTGCAATAGAAATTACTTTTGCATTTATTGATTCCATCTGAACCCTATCTTTGGTAATCATACGAAACACTGAAAAACATGCCAATTCTCTGAATCGAAAATGACTTAAAGGTCATATAATAATGGCATAAAGGAATTCAAAGTTTTGGAAGTTGGTTGAGTTAATGACATATGGAAATCACTATCTAGAACCTCACTGGATAAAAAAATGAAAGTAACTTTATACAGCAAACGAGAAACCGATCTTCAAAACGGGAGGTAATGGCGACTTAGTAAACGGAGACATAAGACTTCCAAGCAAGTACAAAAACAATTATATATGAAAAATAAAACTGACTTAGACACACCTGAATTATGATGAATTATGGTGTGTTACTGTCCCTCAAGGAGCTGTTAACGTTCACCTACCTGGAAAAAAAAGTAATCATATTAACCTTCCATCCCATTTTACTCCTATAAATTTTTCGTAAAGGTTAAGGAGAAAGTCGCCACTTATACTGGTCTATATATTAGAGGCATTTCAAGGATGTGTTTGGTTTAAAGTAAAAATGTTTATTTCGTGGGGTGGGGGGGGGGGGATTAAAGAATGACTATGTAGTAGTACCTTTAGATATGTTCTTATGAGATGGCAACGGTTACTGGGGCTACAGGGATTGGAAAAAGAAACTAACCAAATCATTAGATATGTAAGATCATTATGTTTGGTTTAGTTAGTTTGTTAGAGTAAAATTCCGGGAATGTGGGATTTTTCTAGGTTTGCGAGAGTTGTCTCATTACCTAGAAATCTCTCATCCCTGGAAGAGCTCTGCACCAATTGTTCCGGTGCTGTGATTCTTATTCATTTGTTTAGGAATATTTGTTTACAATATTTTCCTAAAACGAGTGATGCCTAATACTCGTTTATCCTTTTACCCCTCATAGTCCTGCCCACTGTCAGGTTTTAGTTTTTGTAGGAGCCCATTGTTGTTACGTAATATTAACCTGGAGTAACAAAACAAATATGGAAAAACAAAATAAAAATACTGCAAAATCAATAAATAATTTCCGTGTTCTTGACGTTAGGGAGAAGTTGTCTTCATTACATAACTATTCGGAAATAGGTGGTTGAGTGAGAAACTCATGAGAAGTATAACAAAGTTTTAATGCAAAGTTTCACCCGAAAATTCCTACTACTAAGCGAGATCCTCCTACAACATTATCCAAGTATGTAATAAATTTAACACTAATTACAAGATAATAAAAGGCTGTAAAGTTGAGTCAGCGTGGTTAGGTTAGATTACATTACATTAGCTTAGATGAAGTTAGAATAGTTAATTTTCTGTTGCGTGGTTAGTTTAGGTTAAGATATGTTATAATTAGTTAGATTAAGTTAGGTCAGATTAGATTAGGGTTAAATAGTTAATAATTTTCTGTTAGTAATGATGTAGTCTCGTAGTGTCCGACTGTAAACAGACTTGAACAGTTCCATAAGTTCTCTAATATATCCGGTATTTTTATTTTTAGTTCAATAATGACGAAAAATGAACCAACCAAATCTGACCCAGCTAACTAAAATTTATAGTAAAGCCATTGGTTCGGTTAGGTTACATTGGGTTTCCTTAATTCCATGCTAAAGATATTCAACCTGCCCTTCAATACTGTTCACTTGTGTTAAATTGCTTACAGTATATCTGATGCGAAGTTGTTTTTAAATTCCAGGTTACAATGTTTCTTTTCTCACTCCGTCAGCAGACAATATAAACATAAGTCGGCAGTGAGGATTTACAGTTTCAAAAAGTTAAATTTATGAAAAATACGTATTTAAAACAATTAGACCGATTGTAAGGAAACATCTACAATCCTTTCTCATGTTTTCACCGACAGTTGGTGTTGGACCGAGACGCCATTTTGTAAACACACCGGCAGCAAAGTTGGTTATTTCCCATTTAACTACAACAATATGTCTATGAATTCAGCCAAGTAAGTCCTTGAGAACTGTTATTTGTGTTTCTTGGTGCAGTGATTGGTCAGAGTTTGTAGTGAAGGGAATAAGGTAATGTTATATAGTTTTAACAGGTGGTTGTGTTATGGGTCGAGTCAGCTCCAGCCCTCAACACCTACATCCTCACTGTACATCCTCATATTCAACACATTAACCTCAACAAATACAACCCGTGTTGACCGCCACTTACCTCTTGATGTTATATTCCCTCACCAACAATGACACCTCACTGTGGCACTTTATAACACTTCACTATGGCACTTGTTAACACGACAACAGCGGCAACTAAACTGACCTTCGCTGTTCATCACATTGATTCATAAAGAAATCTCAAAGCAGGTGTCGGAGCTTCATGGGACTGAATGAACCTGTTTCAATGCTGTGAGAAGACTTTGATTGTATTTCTCTTTTGAATTTACCAAATACTTAGGGCCGGATTAAGGGTCTCGTGGGCCTGGTTTAATTAAGTCAACAGGGCCTATCTCAAGCTATTTGAATAGGCTAGAGTACATAGGCTAATATGTATGTATGTATGAATGAATGTTTATTACATATGTATGCATGAATATTTGCTTCTATGTATATTTTATAGCTTTATAGCTTGTTTATTAGGACTACGAAACACTGTAAACACATCCAGTCACCCACGTAGTGACAATATTATCACCGATCATAACACTTGCTTATTTACGTGTATAATTATGACAGTAATTGATTTTTAGTTTACATATTTATTAATCTCTTCAATACATATACACTATCATTAGCAAGTGTCATCAGTTATAAACTTCTTCTGTTTTATAAGTACTTTCTCAGTCGAAAATCAGACACTCACTCTCAGCTGAAAGACCGCAAACAAACTCCTGTCTCCCGCGAGGCTCGACTGTGAAGCTCCAAACCTTCATACTCTGGCCTATAGCATCAGACTTATGTCATCAAGAGCCAATCACATCTCAAGAAGCCTTATGCTATTTACCAACCCCAAGGCGGGAATACTCTTTTTGCCCAGGGCGGTAAATTTGAACGTCAGCGGCCCAAAATATAAACAGTAAAGGGATCTAAAATAATGATCGCCAGCCGGAAAAACTAACTAATATTTCAACTCGCTTGCCAGGATTTTTTTATCGCCTGTGGCAACCGGAGTGGCTATTTTTTTGCTCGTCTAAGAGACCTATTAGAGAAAGGGCTTATATTTTTGTAACGAATTTTGTGGGTCTCTTTTTCTAGTGGGCCTGGGGCTACAGTCCCATCAGCCCCATTAATAATCTGCCCCTACAAATATCGGATTCGCTGATCTTGAATCCATATGATTACCTTTTACTTATCAACATAAATTATTCTATGCACATAAGAAGCCTTTACGCTTCCATATCAAGACTATGGTCCCATATGAATGAGTTCATTGTAACGAACACATTGTCCTGAGCCTCTGAAAGAACACTCCCTAACTCTGTCCTCATCAGCGTCTCAACGTGTCAGTCAACTGTGAAGTGACTTTAAGAATTTTGTTCTTATTTTGTTTAACTCAGTTTATTAACTGAATTTAAAAAAATCCAAACATAATACGATAAAGCTTAAATTCATTAAATCGTCAGAATTTTTTTTTTTTCAAATCAACGCTCTCGAAGACGTCCACCAGGCAGGACTACCAGCACAGATCATCACCAAACCAACGTAATAAACAAACTATATAACATTATCCTTATACCCTTGTGAGTCACCTCAATGTTATATTTATGTGTTATACAGACTGTAGGTAAACTCACTAGGAGGAGACAACAAGTCACACTTATGTCAACAACTTAGTGTTTCATGTATACGTGTATTAGGAAGTACGACATAAATTATATGGTAGACTCAACAAATTGTTTAAAGCCATTCAGTAAGCTCGTGTAAAAATAATGAAAAAATTTCAGTAATTTCGTAACATTTCTAATTATTTCAGTAATTTCGTGAAGTCCCTGAATAAAACAGTTGTTATATAAAATTATCAGTTACGATCAGCGAGTGTTACGTTTGACTCGAGTATTGACGCAGAAATGCTCCTGATCACACAGCCAGGTACCGACACCTACTAGTACAGCTGTTATCCACTACAGAGCAAATACAGTTGTGGGAAATACTGTATCTGTGAGGGATTTCCCAACACATATTCTATATTTAAATGGAATTTCGTGTTTGCGTTGTACAACAGATTTTAATTGTTAAAAAAAAAAAGTTGACAATGTATGCCTGGACGCTGCGAAATATAAAAAGTAATTTTGTAAAAAAAGTGGATATATGTTTTAAAATTGGCTGGAGAAAATGGTTAAATTCTAACGGATAAAAAAGATACAAATCCATGAACCTCTGAAAAAATGAAACACAAAAAATATAAACAAATAAAAAATTAAAACTTAATTAAATGATGTTGGCGTTGTAACACAAGAACTGTTCTGGTAAAGTGGCCGAAAATTTCTTCTTTAGATTTATCCTGGAAGTTACCTTGAGAGATAGCGTTACATTTATCGCCAGACTTCCGCTAAAACTTCACCATAAATCCTACCAGAATAATTGCAACGTTTTACAAGCGTATCTCAGGCGTTAGTTAAACTTAACGTTGTATTAACTTCAGTCTAAAATGTATGACCATAAATTTGTCGTAACTTTTGTGCTATGGAACTCTTTGTGTGATGGCAAGAGTTAGTGTGGCTGTTTTAATGTCTCGTAAGAGTTTCACCGAGCCAGCGACTAAGTCTTTGTCTGATCTTAAAAACACCAGCTTAATACCAAGCTGGATCTTCATGAAGTCTTAGTTCTTATTTGTGTCTTCAAGCACCGACTGAAAAATCATAGTTTTGACGACTGACAAGAACTTTAAAACATTGAGATAGTGGTAATTTCTATGTTTGATTTTGAACTGTAAACGAGACAGAGAGACAGAGAGACAGACAACAGAGAGTAATAGACCTTGTGAATGACCTAACTTACTGACAACGAAGACCTACACACCAATAAGCATTTAAGGGTAATAAATTAGCTGGGCACATGCAAGGGTCTTGAGGATGAAGGGGTGACTGTAATAAACAATCATAACTCAACCCACTAAAATACCCAGTATATTAACCCATAAATCTACGGTAGAAGTAGAGAGTAAATCTAATAATTCTCTTGAGTCTGACTAAAATTAAACTTCAAATTGGAAAGATCTGAAATTCTCTATTGAGTTTGTTTCCACTTATAGGTAAACTAATTATGAGTAAATATTACCAAACTATAGTAAATGAAAGTAAATTTGTGCTTCTTTGATATATAAAATGATATAGCACAAAAGACGGAAATAATATACGTCAATGCACCATTTACTATAACCAATTATATGACATAAGAGAGAGGAAATAATGATGAGTGTAACAATAGGCTGAGAGGAAGTGGTTCATGGGCCCCGAAGGAGGAGGAGGAGGAGGAAGAGGAGGACCAATATGGAAATACGATGAAGGCAGGTAGGGGTAGGAAGAAGAAGAAGAAAGAGGAGGAAGAGGAAGAACAACAAGGAAACTTGATGGAGGCAAGTAGGGTGGAGGAAGAAGGAGAAGGAGAAGGAGAAGGAAAAGGAGGAGGAAGAACAGGAAGGCGGAGGAGAAGGAAGAAGAAGGACGAAGAGGAGTTCCAACAAGGCATCAACAACAATAACAACAACAAAAAGATTGAGGCAGGTGAGCACGGAGGAAGAAGCCATTCCATCACCGCCAGAAGCAGTCCATCTCGCTACTCACCTTCTCTACACTGCCTGGTCATGATTAATGCGTTACTGTCTCTTCCATCCCGCTAGATAGAAGGAGAATGGAAAGCCTATTAAGCGTACAATATATTTCGGCTGCCTTCGTTCCCTGGCCATAAGTGGTTATGTATATGAACGCCAACCAGCCACTACATCTGTTGAGTGTGTTCGTGGTGCGTCTGTGTACTGTTGAGTGTGTGAGTGTGTTGGTGGTGCGTGTGTTCTGTTAAGTGTGTGAGTGTGTTGGTGGTACGTCTGTGACCTGCTGAGTGTGTTGGTGGTGCGTGTGTGTACTGTTGATTGCGTTAAGTTTGTGAGTGTATTGAATGTGTGAGTGTGTTGATGGTTCGTCTGTGTTTTGTTGAGTACGTTGGTGGTACGTGTGTTGAGTGTGTTGGTGGTGCGTCTGTATATTGTTGAGTGCGTTGGTGGTCCGCCTAAGTTGTGTTGAGTATGTGAGTGTGTTGGTAGTCCACCTGTGTGTGTCGGGGATGTGCTCGCGATCTGTTGAGTGTGTTTGGTATGTGCTCTCGTGTTCTCAGAGTAAACAAGTTACATATCAGCGTTCTTTGGTGTATAATCTCAACACTAACTAACCAAATTATATACCTGCACTTCTTCTTCCTAGTTTAGCGTATAACTATCATATGATAATTCACACAAATAATACTACTATACACCATCGTTATTTATATTACTGATACACGTATTTTGTCAGTATTTATTTGTTATTGTCGACACATGTATAATATATATTAAAATCCTATTCAAGGTCTTTCAAACTGTCCAGAAAGATTCACCAAAGCACTCCAAGCCCTTAAGAAAAATAAGGATCTACATGTCACTAAAGCAGATAAAGCCAACACAGTAGTGATTTTAAACAAAGATGACTATATCTCAAAAATGAATGATCTTTTATGTGACACTACAACATATTCTAAACTCATAAATAATCCTCTCAACACTGTCAACACCCAGTTCAACAAAAAACTTAAGTCCCTATTGAGAGGCAAAGCTACTCTCATTAAACATCTTACTTCAACGTCCCCTCCACTGCCTTACATGTACGGTTTAATCAAGACCCACAAGCCCAATAACCCAGCAAGACCCATCATTAGCTCTGTTGGGTCAATCTCTTATAAACTATCTAAATGGTTAGTTTCTTTACTGAACCCCCTAGTTGGCAACATTTCTAACTCCAATATCAAGAATAATATGGATCTGGTTGATAAACTCAATAACTTGCACATTAATCATGATATTAAACTGGTCAGCTTTGATGTAACGTCACTTTTTACAAAGGTCCCAGTTGATGATTTACTAGAGTTCCTCATAGATTCCCTGGATGACATTTCACTGCCCGTCTCGAAAGATGACTTCATCGAACTCATCAAACTATGTATTAAGGATTGCAAATTCGAATTCAATGGGGAATATTATGCTCAAAAATTTGGTATGGCAATGGGTAATCCACTCTCACCTGTATTAAGCAACCTATACATGGAATTCTTTGAAAAGAAACTATTAAGTAATATTTTACCACCCTCAGCAGTCTGGTTTAGATATGTTGATGATGTATTATGTCTCTGGCCATGTAATGAGGACCTAAAAGTTTTCCTACCACAACTTAACAACTTAGCCCCCTCGATCAAATTCACTGTGGAATTAGAGCAAGACTGTAAATTGCCATTCCTAGACTGTCTGATACACAGAATAGGTAACACTTTTAAGTTCAGTATTTATAGAAAACCAACCAATGTGTGTTCATACATTCATTATTATTCTGCCCACCATAATAAAGTCAAACAGTCAGTATTTACAACAATGTTTTTACGTGCCTTGAGAATTTGCAGTCCGGAATTCATCGATGAGGAATACAAATATATATATAATATTGGCTCAAACCTTAAATACCCTAGATCTTTCATAGATAAATGCTTAAACATTACTAAGAAAACTTTTTATAGAACTGATCCCAAGCCCACCCATGACCATAAGAATATCTTAATATTACCATTTCACAAAAATTTCTCACACATTCCGGCACAGCTAAAATCTTGGAACGTCAATGTGGCATTTAAAAACTCATGCACTGTTAAACAAATGTTAATCAAGAACTCCCCCAACAACACAATTGGTTGCATTTATAAAGTTCCTTGCAAGGAATGTAATATGTTTTACTTAGGCCAGACAGGTAAAGATCTTGTAACTAGAATTAAACAACACAAATACAGTGTCAGGACAGGCCAGGAATCCAATGCTCTGTTTGTTCATTTGAGGGATAACAAGCATTGCATTGACTGGGATAATGCCTCCTCAATATTACCATGTAATTCAATTGATAGTAGGAACATCATAGAATCTAGTCTTATTAAACATACCGAAGCATTCAACATGAATTTGAGTAACGGTATGTACAAGCTGGACAACTTTGTAATTAAGAAGATTTGTGATCAGGTGAGAGGGCGGGTCACTGTCCCATCTGACCCAACCACCAACCGTTGTGTGCCATTTAAAGATTAGTAGGGTCATTACCTGACCATTGTGGACCTGGTCTCACCCTCCTCTGTATATATTCATCTTGTTCCGCATTACTCTATCTAGTCTGTACTCACCCCTGAAGATGTGAATTACACGAAAGCGCTTGGGAACTTCGTGTTTTCTTCTTTCCTGGTGGTTATCAGCATATATATATATATATATATATATATATATATATATATATATATATATATATATATATATATATATATATATATATATATTGTTACGAACCCCTCCACCGATTGTCTTCATCTACCTACCCAGCACCACGATCAACGCCATCTAGGGACGAAACACGAGTATGGCTCGTCTTAGTTACCACTCCCGGGTTTCCCTTCTCCATATCCTGGTTGTTGCGTCACTTCCGCCTCAGTCTACTTTGTCAGCTCCAATTCGAGGAGAGGACACTTCACTCTGGGAAGCGACCACAGGATCACCTATCCTGGAAACCTACGGCACAGTGACTATTTACCGTCTTCTACCATACTCAGCCTTGCTCGTCAGCCATCTCAGCTCCTCACTTAAGTATTTGTAATCTTGTATTGCCTCTTCCCCCTCCACATTGCTTCACTATTGTTTTATGTTTTATTACTATGTATATACTGTTCGTGTTTAGGTTAAGTTTGGTTAAGGGTAGTGTATAAGCTGAATATTTTGTTAAGGAATTTATGGTACTTTATTATATACAACGAAAACTCGCATCCTTTGTCTACCCTTTTTTTAGTCCGATTGTCTTTGTTTTTTTTTTTTGTTGTTACCTGTTGGGATCTGGGTAGACGTATAACTATATTCTAAATCCCCAACTCGTAACAAATGGCGACCGTGACAGGACCCGACCTTAAGTACCATATTCTTTCCTCCCTTGTTACTCAGTGTTAATTACCCCTCCCAGTCACTTCTGTTTACAATTGCTTTACGGTGGTTTAAAGTTTCCTTCATATGTGTGTGCATATATTGGTATTACCGTATAGTAAGAGTGACAGACGTAGGATAATAGGTTCCAAGTGTCATAAGGCTTACCTGTTATTACACGTGGCAGTCGTGTGGTAAGTCTTATCGAGTGTAGGGAAGAATCTGGATCTGTTTAATGCCGTACCCTCACTCCAGAGTAGGCTGTTCCATAGTCACTAGTTTAGAGTGAAGTGATATCTTGGGACGCCCCGCTCTACCAGGACCCCATAATAGTAAAGCCTCCATTATTGTTCTTCTCATTATCTCATTCAGGGTTGTTAATCCGGATCTTTATATAAATGCCGTAATACGCCCTACCTCTTTCAAGTATATCAGGGTTGTTAATCCGGATCTTTATATTAATGCCGTAATACGCCCTTCCTCTTTCAAGTATATCAGGGTTGTTAATCCGGATCTTTATATTAATGCCGTAATACGCCCTACCTCTTTCAAGTATATCAGGGTTGTTAATCCGGATCTTTATATTAATGCCGTAATACGCCCTACCTCTTTCAAGTCTCTTGTCCTTATCTAAGGATCTTCTCGGAAGAACAATAATCATAAGTGTAATTTCCCTTGGTATAACTTGGTTAGTTTCCGGGACTTTCTGGTTATCCACTGCCGTGATATTTTCTAGGGTTATCCACTTATCTTAGCTTTTGACCATTAGTTAATTTATCCTATTTTTCTTAACAATGGCCACCTCAGGTTTTGATCTTCAGGATTTTATTGAAAATCCTTCCGTAGCTAAATTACGTGTTAATATCCTGAAGAAAGAATGGAAAGAAATAGCCAACTATTACAATATCCCATTTTCACAGCAACTGACTAAGGAAATGTTAAAAAATCATGTGATTGAAGTGTTGGTTCAACAAGAAGTTTTAAAAGAATCCGCTGTTGACAGATTAACGCCCATGTCCAAGAAACTTCAACCACTATCCACCACCCCTCCTCACTCAGGAGTTGCCTCAGGTCTGGCTAGCCCTCAAGAAGAAACACAACGAATAGGCCCCTTAGAACTAGAACGAGCTAGGTTCGAGTTCCAAATCAAAATGAAAGAACTCGAGTTGGAACAGGCCAAGTTGGAGCAGGAGGCCAAGTTGGACCCTGAAGAAAGGATGGAACAGGCCAAGTTGGAACAGGCCAAGTTGGAGTACAAGTTGGACCATGAAGAAAGGATGGAACAGGCCAAGTTGGTGCAGGCGGTTAAACTGAAAGAACTACAGGTGAGAGAGACAGAAGTCACCTTAACATCGGAGTTTAAATCAAAAGAAGTGGCATTAAAAGAGAAACTCGCTGCTTTTAACCCTGCTACTGCTTCTTCCCTTGTTCCCGGGTTTGATGAATCCGATATGGACGGGTCATTTAGGACTTTTGAGAAAATAGCCGCGAAGAATGAGTGGCCAAAGGACCAGTGGGTGTCAGTGTTAGTTCCTAAATTATATGGTAAGGCTCGTAGAGTTTATAACTGTTTAGACCAGACTGATGACTATGATAACGTAAAAAAGAATATCCTCACCCCTTATGCTATCACGCCAGATGGATACCGGCAGAGGTTTCGTAAACTAACCAAACCATTTTCACACACATTTGTTGAGTTTGCTCAAGAAAAGCTTAGGTTTTTTAAGAAGTGGTTAGAGGCTACAGAGACCTCCACATTTCAGGATTTGTTAAATTTGGTAGTCCTGGAGGAGTGGAAAAGCAAGATACCATTTCACATCTTGAAGCATGTGGAGGAGCGTGGAGAGGTTAATTTAGGGCGTGCTGCTGAGCTGGCTGATGCGTATGCTTTGTTGGTGGAGTCACTGGGCAGTAGAGAACGTGGTACTTCCCGACATGTTAGGTCCTCCTCTGATGATAACCTTGGGGACGTGAGTGGTAGGTCGAAAGGTCCCACACCTACTCCCCCCGATGCAACTAAGCTTACTTGTTCTTACTGTAAAAACCCAGGCCATACGATCCAGACTTGTAAACACCCAAAGTGTCGAATTGCTAAAAGTAGTTCCCTGGATCCCAAATCCAAACCAATAGCAACCACCAATGTGGAAAGGCCCCATCAGGATCTCTTCTCTTCATTCACCTATGAGGGAAAAATTTCAATCATAGAGGGGTCTCGTTCTTTCCCTATTCGTATACTACGTGATACGGGCGCAGCACAATCTATCCTCCTGTTTAACGTCATTCCTGATATATCTACCGCATTTACTAGAGTGTTCTAATTTCAGATCTCTCATCCCATTCTTCCTATCCTTTAGCTAAAGTGCACCTCCAATGTCCCTTGATTACTGGGGAAGTGCAAATAGCCATTAGGAAAGATCCAATGCCTGTGAGAGGCATTCATTTATTATTGGGTAATGACTTGGTAGGAGATCTAGTGGTTCCCAACATAAAGACAGTCGATTCTCCCTTACCTGTCAACTCCACCACTGACCTTAAAGAAACTATTCCTCATCTTTTCCCATCTTGTGCTGTCACCCGATCACAGAGTGTGCGAAATGGGCCCTCTTCATCTGAAACCACCTCCAATATCTTACTACCCACAGAAGATCTGTACAATATGACCATTAGTAAGGATGAGCTCATTACAGCCCAACAATCTGATCCATCTTTGTTCAAACAGGTGATGAAAGACCTCAGTGTGGACCATTGTACATCTTCGGCTTACCACCCACCGTCCCAAGGTTGCTTGGAACGGTTCCATCAAAACTTTCAAATCAATGCTAATAAACTATCTCCTCTCAACTATATAGTCCATACTCCTGATCGCAGAAAAGATTCACAACTTGTTCACATTAATCTCATGAAACTTTACCATTCCAGGCAGTCAAAGGAAGACATCCCAGAGGCTATAAGCTTACCTGTATTGCATACGGTTTTGTCAGGGCCGGAGCCGGAGACAGATGACGTGGACCTATTGGAGAATTTAGACTTTCCTCTACCTAAAGAGAACCCTGCTAAGTCACATACTCAACAACTTGGATGAGTATTTTTCTGTTCTGAATCCATCTCAAGCAAAAGATCTCACTAAGTTATTATCAACATTTCCTAAAGTCACGTCAGACCTCCCAGGGTTTTGCAATATACTTAAACATGATATTAAGCTAATCTCAGATGATGTACAACCCATTAGACAATCAGCTTATCGTCTAAATCCACAAAAAAAAGAGATTATGAGAAAGGAGGTAGATTTTTTGTTAAAACATAACTTAGCTGAGCCTAGTACCTCCCCCTGGGCTTCACCTTGCCTTCTCATTCCAAAACCCGATGGCACTTTTCGTTTCTGTACAGATTATCGTAAAGTGAACCAGGTCACTGTCTCTGACTCCTACCCTTTACCTTTGATTGAAGATATAATAGACAGCATAGGCTGTGCCCAATTTATCAGTACCATAGACCTGTTGAAAGGATATTATCAAGTAGGACTCACGGATAGGGCAAAAATAATCTCGGCATTTATAACTCCATTTGGTCTTTTTCAATATTTGGTTATGGCGTTTGGCTTTTCTAATGCTCCGGCCACATTCCAGAGGGCCATAAACTACCTTATTCAAGACCTAGGTGGGACGTTCGCCTACCTGGATGACCTGGTGGTGGTGTCGGACAGCTGGGACGAACATCTGGTGCGTTTGGAGATACCGTTTGCACGACTGCAAGAGACTGGATTCACCATAAACCTGGCTAAATCTGCTTTTGGCCGGGCCTCGGTGACTTACCTGGGACATATCGTTGGGCATGGTATGGTGAGACCCAAGGACGCAAACGTTGAAGCCATCTTGTCCTTCCCCACTCCAAGGACGAGGAAGGAACTCATGCGCTTCCTGGGGATGTGCGGCTGCTACCGTCGGTTCTGCAGTAACTTCTCCAGCGTGGCCGGACCCCTCACAGACCTTACCAGTTCTGCGGTCCCTTACATCTGGAACCAGAAGTGCGACCAGTCTTTCCACCGCCTCAAAGCCTTCCTTGCCTCTAAGCCTGTAGTCCACCCCCCTGACTACACCTTGCCCTTCCATCTGCAAATCGACGCTAGTGGTGTCGGAGTGGGGGCTGTGCTCCTACAACCCGACCCAACCACTGATGTCCTTCACCCTGTGGCATATTACTCCACCAAGTTGAAAAAACATCAGACCAACTACTCGACCATAGAGAAGGAGGCCCTGGCTCTGGTGTTGGCAATAAAGAAGTTTGAATGTTACCTCCAGTCTTGCCCACGAACAACCCTGGTCTTCACCGACCATAACCCACTCACGTTCATCCAAACCAACAAGACCTCCAACCAGCGAATCCTCCGCTGGGCTCTCCTCACCCAGCCCTATAATCTACAAGTCCGGCACATAAAGGGGGTGGAAAACCTGATTGCAGACTCCTTATCCCGAGCTCCAGTGGAAATGTAGCAGCTACTCTTCAGACGCACCAGGTGATCACCTCCTTCGCGCCCGCGCTACGAAGGTCTTTGGAGGGTGGGTGTGTTACGAACCCCTCCACCGATTGTCTTCATCTACCTACCCAGCACCACGATCAACGCCATCTAGGGACGAAACACGAGTATGGCTCGTCTTAGTTACCACTCCCGGGTTTCCCTTCTCCATATCCTGGTTGTTGCGTCACTTCCGCCTCAGTCTACTTTGTCAGCTCCAATTCGAGGAGAGGACACTTCACTCTGGGAAGCGACCACAGGATCACCTATCCTGGAAACCTACGGCACAGTGACTATTTACCGTCTTCTACCATACTCAGCCTTGCTCGTCAGCCATCTCAGCTCCTCACTTAAGTATTTGTAATCTTGTATTGCCTCTTCCCCCTCCACATTGCTTCACTATTGTTTTATGTTTTATTACTATGTATATACTGTTCGTGTTTAGGTTAAGTTTGGTTAAGGGTAGTGTATAAGCTGAATATTTTGTTAAGGAATTTATGGTACTTTATTATATACAACGAAAACTCGCATCCTTTGTCTACCCTTTTTTTAGTCCGATTGTCTTTTTTTTTTTTTTTTGTTGTTATCTGTTGGGATCTGGGTAGACGTATAACTATATTCTAAATCCCCAACTCGTAACTATATATATATAAAAATATATATATATATATATATATATATATATATATATATATATATATATATACATCTTGATAAAATCACCTGACTTGACTAGTCACGTTACCACCCTTCTCTTAAGCTCCTCTACGTGTGTGTTGGTGTGTGGATTAGTGGATGTCATCATTTTGACCTGACCTCATGTTTTTTAGGTCACCCTGTATATTTAAGCCTCTCTCTGTCCATGTAATCCAGTTGCCTCTGAAGATGTCTTGAATAAAGACGAAAGCTAAGGTACTCCGTTGTTTCCATTTTCCCGTGTGATTTTATCAAGATTTATCTTATCCACGTTTTCATTGTGGATTTTCATAAAATATATATATATATATATATATATATATATATATATATATATATATATATATATATATATATATATATATATATATATATTCAGAAATTTCAGAGTAATTTCAAATGCCCCGCCATTAGCGGTACTGAGCGTTCAAGGTCATCTGAGGGGAGAGAGCGCTTCCTGCTCATAGCGAGAGATGGTGGAACTAGGCCTATATGATATTTAATGTAGTTTACCGATTTAATAATGATGGGATTCATGAAGTAAGGGACTATTATTGAATTTTAAATTATTGTAGATCGTTTAGCAATCTGAATAATGTTACGGGTGTCCCAAGGAGTTATTAGTTAGGCGGAAAATATGTCACGTAGACCTAAGCTAACGCCTTGAGAGGACGCGACGCTGCCTCTCTCCCAGTCCCGGAGAGCACTCACACAAACAAGACGTCCCTGCGCGTCTGTCCCAGAAATAGTCACGTGGCCTAGTCACCTGTGCTGCATTATTGCAGTATAACAAGTAAGTCTCATTCAATCTCAGACAGGGTTAGATAGGGCAGTGATAAAGTAAACTAGAGCTAACAGTGAGTTCATTTCAGGGTTTCCGTCAGAACCCACTTGACTGGAGTTGACCGGAGTTGACTGCGAGAGATTGACTGCCGTTTGAGACTGCCGTTGATGATTGAGGGTGGCGATTGTCGCCATTGGACCGATCAAAGTAGGCCTGTCACTGTTTAGCGGGGTAGCAAAGGATCTCTTGAGTGAACGAGTGCTCCCGACAACTAAAACGACACGGGACCAGCATCAGCAGTGGGTGATCAGTTCTTACCACTCCGGTGCACATCACCACATGTCCCGAGCTGCTAGTGAAACCCTCTTGCTAACGGGAAGCTAAAGCTTCTCTCAACTGTACAAGGTCTGATTGGCTCACTCCCTTCCGCTCTATGGACGCACTGGGAGTACACTGAGGCTATCTGAGTAAACTAATGGTCACACACTGAGACCGTGAGTCTAGGTCTCTAGGAGATACCTAGAGGAACATTTTCCCTCCCTAATTACGGGTGTAGTTAACACCATGCCTCAGACTGATATTATCCTGACGGGTGTAGTTTAATAGTTTCTAGATAATTTTGATAATATTGTTTTGAATGTTTGTGCCATCAAGTGGAACCGGAGTGATACTGTGATTTGATTCTTTTAATGCCTCTAATTGTTCTTCATAATTCTGATCTCAGGTATAACCTTGTTCCCCAGAGTAGTGGCTAGGTTAGGTTAGGAAGTGTGCATCTGTTGGGGTGCTATAATTTTGTTGAGTGCCCTTAAGGCCTATTCATTGTCGAGTATTTAATTTCTTAAATTTTATTACCATTTCCTCAGTGACTGATATTATTTTGCTGAAAGCCCTTAAGGCCTATTCATTGTAGAGTATTTAATTTCTTAAATTTTATTACCATTTCCTCAGTGACTGATATTATTTTGTGAGAGCCCTTAAGGCCTGTTCATTGTGCAAGCAACATTTCTTGATACTCCAAATTTATTGTTGCCTGAGTTTCTAATAATTTCTATATCATGTATAACTATTATTCCCCAGAGTAGTGTTTTAAGTTTAAGTTAAGAGGTGCGCATATTGGTGTACCATTATTTGATTGTGTTTGTAGTGTTGGAGGGAATATAAGTGTCTAAATTTAACAGTGTGTCTCATTCATCCCAGTCACAGACGCTATCCTTCCACGGGTCACGGACAATTTATTTTGTTTAGTAGATTCAAGTGTTCTTGTGCTGGTTCGGGATTTTTCTCAAAGGGGCGCTGTCACTGCCATTACCATCTATTAATTTTAAATAAACCCCAAGTCAAGTGAGAAATTAAAGTCCAGTAAATTCCGACCGGTTACAAATGGTAGCAGAGCGTAGTTATATTTATTTCGTGACTGATAGTTCTGTGGTTGGGATAATGAGCGTAATCATAGAGTGGATGGAAACAATAGCTTGAAATGGAATAACAAAGGCAACGATAACATTATAGATAATAGCAGCAACAGTAAAAGTATCGCTAATAGTAACAGCTACACAGTCAGCAGCTGAAACAGTTAACACGTCACGTCACCTCGCCCACTCAGAATACATTTACCCACATGAGAATGGAGTTTCTGTGTTGATGTGAAGGACAATACGTTCTGGAGACGTCTGCCCTTAGTTGCTCCCGTTCCTGAGGGAGGGTGGCTGGAATATTATATATGATATACAGTATTTTAACTCCACACACACATCATAGACTTGGGTCCTTCTCTCCACTCGGGTACGCCCAGATTAATAACATAATAGCATAAAATAATCCAGACTTTATAATGACAGATTATACTATGTTGTACAGTACCAGGGTTAAACTTGGTTATTTTCATCTTATTTCATTGTATACAAAAAGAAATATCGTTTTTTATATCCAGGAAGAGGTGTGACTAAGTGTATATCCTTTTATAACTACTAAATCACCCCCAGGATATACTTTTAGATTAATTTATATAGATATCCTTTAATTTTTAAGTTCAGTAAAAAGTAATTTACCCCCCGTCAGATTATCTCCTCACGTAGTTCAAAACTTCCAGGAAACTAAAGGGTATCATCCGACTGAAGACAAGAATATATGTACATTGTACACTTAGACTACCACAAGAGATGGTACAAGTGCTTCAGTAACTCCTAAGTCTCTAAGGTTAAGATCCAGGACTTCAGTAGTTTTTTCTTTCATTGTTAAATTTTGAGGCGCGAAAACTATTACCTTTTTGTGTTTTTTCCCAGAATGTATCCGGCTTCCTACAAGGAGAGTTTTAAATACATACTTGGGGGTAAAATTAGGATGGTTTTAGAATGTAAATTAAAAAATGGATACAGCGTGGAGTCTTTTGTTGCCGGGGAGGGTATCTTAGTGTTATTGTTGGCTCTCTCTCTCTCTCTCTCTCTCTCTCTCCCATTTAACCTTCTCTTTAACGCTCTCAGGTAGGTTGAAGATCAGAGGTAGTCGGTCAAATTGCACTAACAATTCCATCAAAACAATGAAGATATAAACAAACATTCTCACATCTCCTCTTCTCCAGCTCTCACCTTTCTCAACTCCTCTCAACCGGAACCTTAAAGCTCTCGGATTCACTCCTTCAACAACGTTTTCAATATTTGCAAATACCTTCAGATTTATTGGTGTAGATTTCGACAGTATCCACCCCACCCCCAGCCTCGCGAGTTATATAATACTATATTCATAAGGATTTGGAAGGTGGTGCTGGAGGTAGTGACACTTTCTTATCAGTGTTTTAAGGACTCGGTGGTGATTTTTAATGGTGATTTCATGTTGATTTTATAGAGATTTCAATATTTATTGGTGGTATTTCAGTTCTCAAGGTTCAAGTGTATCTCGAAATAAACGTTATCATATGGAAAAAAATATAAAATCACAAACTTGTTTACACTCGTATGAACAGTTTTTTTGTGTGTGTATATTCAAAACACCATGAAGGAATTGTTGGAGAAAATACAACACTTCTCTGATGTGTATTGTTTAATTAAACATTACAGTAAAGGTTGTATATTCTAATTATTGTAACACAACAGTAAACATAGAAAATATCCTCCTATAAGACATTTATGACACCAACGTAAAGTAATAATCCGTTAAACTTTCACAGAAAAGTAAGAAATTTTTTTTTCCAGATTAAACGGCGTAAACCTCGACTGGTAGAATTACGTCATCAAAGACTCTTCACAAAGAACGTGTAATTTTCCCCTAAGACTCTCAGACAATCAAATCACGACACAAGACAAGCTCAAACCAATGGTCGTCTTTGGGTTGATATTCTTGATCTATAACCGTGGGAAGATTTCTTTATGGGAGTGTCTCTCTCTCTCTCTCTCTCTCTCTCTCTCTCTCTCTCTTATTGATCTTGTTCTGCCATCTTCCTTCCCATCTCGTGTTTTTTGTCATTTATTCAGTCCATCTTTTTCTACTCTCCTGTGTTTCCGTTTCTCTCCCTTCATTGATTTATACACTCTCTCTCTCTCTCTCTCTCTCTCTCTCTCTCTCTCTCTCTCCTATCTTATTTGTTTTTATTTTATCCCCTCTTATTGTCTTCCTTTCTTCCCTTCCCATTTTATTCCTGTTTTATTCCCTCTTTTTTCTCCCCTTCCTTCTTCTTCTCCACTTATCTCCTCTTTCTTTTCCTTCCCTTTAATTAGTGGAGGTAAGAGTACTCTTTCTAGTTAATGTCTTGACTATAATATGTCGCTATATTTGACAAAGTGTTTGGATGTCTTAGCTGAGACATAGACGTTCTCCCACCTCAAGGCTTACGAATTATCGTAGCTTAAGTCATCCAGTTAGATACGTTCTTACACCCCATTTAGGTACTTTCTCTCTCACTTCCATTTAGAGAGAGAGAGAGAGAGAGAGGGGGGGATTCGTATAAATCTCTAACGACTCGTATAGGGTAGCGAGACGAGACCAATATTTGCGACTCGTAACTGTAGCGAGACGAGACCAATATTTGCGACTCGTAACTGCAGCGAGACGAGACCAATATTTGCGACTCGTAACTGCAGCGAGACGAGACCTTTTGAAGTCAGTAACGAGGTCTCGGTCTCGTCCTCTATGTAATAAGAGACTGGGAAGTTGGTCTCTTATGGTATTTATTGACGGCGGCCAAAACAGGGTATCTGACCATCTGTATTCCTAAAGAGATCTATTAGTTATTTTTCCATCCTGTATTTTGGGTTAAGAGAACACTTGAGTCCCATTTGTAGTTGGACACCATTTTGGGATAATAATATTACGCTTGTATTGTGAGTCACTATGATATTTCGTGTGTGTGTGTGTGTGTGTGTGTGTACGAGCATGAGTATGTAATTATGTGCACGACTGTCTGTATTGAATGTATACCTGTATAGTATATTATGAGCATATATGTATGAATAGATATCAATAAACACCATTCATTCTCTTAGCTTATACAACGTCCCAATATTTCTACAATAAGATTAAATTAGGCCTCAAACTCTGCCACATTCAACATAAACAAAGGTAAAATTGATGACTGCTTCAGCTACCTTTGTTTGTGTACCTGTGTGTTCCTCTTTCATGTGTAAATGTTCCATGTCCGCTGCAAAGAACTAAGGACGGCCAAAGACATCTAGGCGCAGTAATTGGCACTACGGGCTTCAAGACCGAGTATGTAGCGGGAAAGGTGAATGAGTGGGTTAGTGAAATCCAAGCTCTGTCTGAGATTGCTAACACAGAGCCACATGCGGCTTTTACTGCATTCACCCATGGAGTCAAGCATCGTTGGAACTACCTGATGCGTACTATCCCAGATATGGGACCCCTCCTCCACCCTCTGGAAGAAGCTATCAGTGTCAAGTTCATTCCCAAATTAGTGAAACACACTCACTTAACCCCAGCAGAAAGAGCACTTCTTGCACTTCCATCAAGACTGGGAGGGATGGGACTAACCAATCCAGAGGAGATTGCAGCCACCGAAAATCAAAATTCACTTAAGCTCACGGCAGCCCTCACGGACCACATAATAGCCCAGAACGCATCAGGGGAGGTCGATACCAGTGAAGTAAACGAGATTCGTAGGTCCATTACGACAGATCGACAGCACTGCCAAAATGATAAGTTGCAGCAACTGTTGCTGCAGGTTCCAGAAAATTTGAAAAAAAAGTAGCTATAGCGCAGGAGGTGGGAGCCTCGAACTGGTTAACTATGTTACCGATAAGGGCAAATGGTTTCAGTCTTAACAAACAAGAATTTACAGATGCCATTGCTCTAAGGTACGGTCGGCCAGTAGAAGGTTTGTCCTCCCAATGCGTGTGTGGCTCTTCCTATGACGGCGATCACGCCATGGTGTGCAAGAAAGGGGGCTTCATATGCATGAGGCATGACGAACTAAGGGACCTTACAGGAAATATGTTGAAGGAAATCTGCCGGGATGTCATGGTAGAACCGACCCTCCTTCCGTTGGATGGTGAGATCTTCCAACACAGGACTTCAAACACATCTAACGAAGCCCGTGTTGACGTCAGTGCTCGAGGATTCTGGACGCGGGGACAACGAGCTTTCTTCGACATCAGGATTTTTTATCCCATGGCCGCATGTCACCGTAACCTAGCTCTCGATGCTGCACATAGGAGGAACGAGAACGACAAGATAAGGGCATATGGGGAGAGAATCCAAAACGTTGATCAAGGCAGCTTCACTCCTCTAGTGTTCACAGCCTCTGGTGGGATGGGACTAAGTGCAAGATGTTGCTACGCCAGACTCGCGGAGGTGATCTCCGAACAGAAGCAGCAGCCCAGAAGTTATGTTACAGCCTGGATGAGATGTCGACTGTCTTTCTCTCTCCTTCGGTCGGCTTTGCTCTGCCTCAGGGGAACGAGAGCTTCTGCCCCAATTCCGACAACTGCTGCAGATATCGACTATGAGGCTACTGTCACTGAATGCCGCATAGATCTGCGGCTCAACTAATTTAACACAGATAGGATAGCTACATGTATTAGGATATTTAATATTAAGGTAATTAAATGGTGGCGAAGGTGTGGCTATTGGGGGAGGCTGGAGGCCACGTAAAAAAAAAATAGTAGTAGTAGTAGTAGTAGTAGTAGTAGTGTTATTATCATTATTATTATTAATATTATTTTTTATTATTTTGTTTTCTATTATTATTATAAGAGAAGTGGTTTGTAAGAAGAAAACAAGTAGAATACGATTAATTATGAGATAAGGGAAGGAGGAGAGGTAAGGGGAGTTGAGAAGGAGTGAGGTACAGAGGGTGAGGAAAAGGGAAGGATGGAGAGAGAGGATGAGGAGAATCGAAAGAGGGAGACAAGATGAAGAGGAGAGAATAACTCTCTTTGAACTTGGGCCTCTCATCTTGGTGTTGATAAAAATGTTTGGATGGGTGAAACGAGACTCTCTTTCTTTAATTAGACACACACACACACACACACACACACACACACACACACACACGTACGTACGTACGTACGTCATTGTTTCACTACAACACAATCTTACCACAAAGTTTTAAGGAATTTGTTTTTTCATCCTCAATTATATTTTTGTCAATTTGTCTTTACGCATGTGTGTGTGTGTGTGTGTGTGTGTGTGTGTGTGTGTGTGTAACAGAACAAACGCGTTAATATGTAAACAGGCTCGACTTTGGGGATTCCACATAATGTAAATATTCAACTTTGGATAATTTTTGCAAAAACATTACACAATTCAAACATTCTGGCAAATCCTTGGAGATGTACAGATAATTTGACATTTTCATTCACCCTGAAGGTGTTTTTAGGGCAGCCAAAATAACTATATGAATCTACTATATGACTGAGAAGTGAGACATACGGGGGTCACTCTCTGGGGTGACCATATTGTGTTGTGTTTGTGAGGAAGTGAAGTGATTTATATCTTGTTTCCTAAGAGTGAGGAACTTTATCTCGTCTTACTGTGAGGGAATGAGGCAAATTATCTCGCTTCTCTTCGGTAGTGAGGCAAATTATCTCAATTTATGTTGAGAAGTGAGGTACATACGAGTCCCGTTTGTACTAGGTGTCCGATGTTTCTTACTCGTATAATATATTTGAAACTAATTTACAATCTGTTCTTAACAAATTCTAATCAACCAATTCCCTCATAATGCATAAAGAATATTTTTTAATGGTTCAATGTATTATTACCAACGTATAGAGAAGGTGATGTCTCCGGGTTCCTCACAGTTATGTTATGATGCCAATTACTATGAAACTGTAGAAGATACGAGTCAGAGTTTAGGTAATGATTCATTGTTGGTCTTGTGTTAAATATCAGTACGAGATTAATTAATTACATATAGTTTACTTTATCGGTATTCACTTTGGATATTTTACAGGTGGAAACATATATTTCTTCTTTCACCATTATATACGGTTAGTTACATAGTGTGTGTGTGTGTGTGTGTAAGTAAAAGAGAGAGAGAGAGAGAGAGAGAGAGAGAGAGAGAGAGAGAGAGAGAGAGAGAGAGAGAGATATCACAAACATGACACATCTGCCACACGAAATAATGACAGTGACACACGGACTAACTGTCGTATTGAAACAGACACACAGTGTCATTTAGGCTGAAAACGGACTTACTCACAAATGGACACAATGGCACACGGACACAGAAAGAACTAAATTAACATATAGTAACCCTGACACATAGACACACGGACACAGACATACAGGAGTGGTTAATCCGTTGAGAGATGGTGAAATGTTTCTGTCTGTCTGTCTGTGACAAGAGACTGTGACAAGAATGAGCTCATCGTCATCTTGATGTCTGTCATTTCTGCCAATTTTCCGTGCCTGTCTGTCTGTCTCTCTGTCCGCTTGCCTGTGTGAAGTCGTAAGTCTTGTTAGCTCTACAAGTCTTCCGCTTTAAATTCAATTCTGATGGCGGATGTAATTGTTTTTCCTCGCCGCATGTGTGGGCGATCTCTGTGCGTTCATTTGTCCTTGCATCCGTCTGTGCGTTCATTCGTCTTTGCATCCGTCTGTGCGTCCGTTTGTGTATCCATCCGTCCTTTCGACCGTCCTTTCTACCGCGCGTTCGACAATAATGAACGCAAAAAGGAAAAAAAAATCGACGTTACCGTGTTCACACACGCTGAATAAATGTTGTCTGTTCATAGAAGTTAAGCTGTAATAGATAAATACCTTATAAAGTTTATATGGTAGAGGCGTGGCGACAACACTGCGGGGTTGACCATCACAGTCCAACTGGTCTAGAGTTCAATGCCGTGTTTGTCAGGGGCGCTTCTTTTTTATGTGTTAAAGTTTAAGTTGGTGACCATCTGTACTGTATGAAGGATGATGACCTTTCACTTAATTACCAGCATCTTGCAATTATCATTATTTTGGTCGTACAGTAGGATTTTACCCCATGAAAAAATCATCCAATAGGATTTTTATTATAACGAAAAATGGTCACTTGGTATTCTTTAACAATGAATATTCCTTCACGTACAGTAGGCTTGGTTGTCAGGTTATGATTTGTGAGTTGGGATATATTTCTACCATCCAGTTGTGTCCGGTGAGGTTATGTGTAGAGGTGATCTGTCAATGGGATTGTGTCATGTGAGATTCGTGTCAGTGTATCTCAGTGTACTATTCAAGAGACCCATGTGAACCCCTCACACATTAACTGGGTCAATGAAGCAATTGCTCTAATAACGTAGTTAGTCAGTCAGTCAGTTATTTTACCATCTGAGTCTTATTATAATACATCTCTCAACGGTTCAACCACTACTGTATGTCTGTGTCCGTGTGCTATTATGTCTATTTGTGAGTAAGTTCATTTTCAGCCTAAATGACAGTGTGTGTCTGTTTCAATATGTCAGTTACCCTTTGGGGGTTAACACTGCCCACTGGTCTAGATCTGGCGAGAAAACTGCCCCCACCCAAATGTCACTTGTTGGGTGTCACAAAGCGCCTGCTGGGTGTGTTGGGTGATTTAGGTGAGTCTTCCCCCGCCCTCCCCCAACACTCCCCCATCCCCCCTCTCCACCCACAACCCAGGGCCACGGTGTGTAAGGTTAAGGCGTTCGAATTTTAATTGGGTTGATGATGAAATAATGCATGTAAGAAGAAGAAGAAGAAGAAGAAGATCTGGTCAGGTTACATTATGCATGAAGGTATTCATTTACAACGTTTCCGTGACGCCTGCTGCACCACCACTCCACGATCCCCTGACGGAGACACGATGATCCTCCCCATACTGGCCAGATATTATGTAAATAACATTGATTATATGTTAAAGGAATATCCTTCCTTCCTTAGGCTTTAGTAAGCCCCCTTTATAATATTTATACTGTATATACTTGTCACACTTGCCAGGTGCTTCTGGTGTTATTGTACAGCGGTACCTAGTGACAGCACTAGGATCCCGCTTTCTCTATCAAGGAATAAACAATTTAAATTGGTATTTATTTCTATGAATATTTATGATCTACAGGATCGATTAAGGCCAGTCAAAAGTTTCCAGAAAAGACAAATACATAGAAGTTATCACTAATGGCCAATTATCCCTATTTAGTGTAACATACAGTATATATTAAGTGGAGTTCCGCTTTTATTTGTTTGTTTTCGTATTATTTAAGTCATTTATTTGTTAACATTTAGCTTAGAATAAGTAAATATTATAAAAAAAAAAACATTGAAAACTCACAAGTGACTTTGTAACATATAATTAAGTCGAGATAATATTACCAATACCACGTGCTGGTCAAGCTCCGAAAGAGTTGTCCGGGGGTCTAGCTAACCTCTGGTCGGGGCTTGACCAGCACGAAAAAAAAAAAAAAAAAATTTTGTTTACTAAACGTGATTTTGGCAACCTGTGGTGTAATACTCAGCATGCTCGCCTTGCAAGCGAGTGGACCCGTGTTCGATTCCCGGACAGAGTGAAACTATGAGTATTTTTTTTTACGCCATTTGGCTTTATATTTACCAGTAAATGGGAACCTGGATGTTAATCGATTTGCTGATCTTATTCTGGAATAATGGTTAGCCGGTGCCTATACTTATTGTACAGGGGCCCCATACTCCGGGCTCTATATTTATTGTACAGGGGCCCTTATGGCTGTGAATATATTATATAATGAAATACTCGGTGTACACTTGAAACAAGGTTATAAGCTGGCACGCTGCGCGACAAATTAGTTTCAGTGGGCCCCCAGATACGGTGGGCCCTAGGCCAATGGTCTACTCGGCCTATTGGTAAATCTGGCCCTGGCCATATACACCCCATAACGAGACACTCAAGTCCATTAGCCAACTAGAGCTGTCAGGTAAATATATTGGATTAGTTCATCAGTGTGTCGGAAGCCCTGCATTATCAGTAATGACTACCTTCAATTATCCCGACGTGGAGTATAATCATTAACCTGCCTGAGCCCAATTTTACGACCAGCCTCACTTTTTTGCTCACTATTATAGCACTGTATGTAAGGGTGCAAGTCTGTGATCACGATTTCTTGACATAATTTAGAACACTGGCAGGCGTTTTGAGTTATTAAATTTTTTAGATAACTTAAGAATGGGCCGATATATATATATCACACACACCTGTAAGAGGTCAAATTAAATTTATGATAAAGTTTAATAGGAAATTATCTTAATTGATGTTTAAACCAGGATGAAAAATGTATAAGGTGGGGAGAGTGGTGGGCAGAGGTCGATACTTGTTCTTGTTGTCGTGAATAATGACCATAGGGTAATGGGCTGGTGCTGGCACACGCTGACTGTCTGCTGCTTGGGTGACTGTTGACACTAACTTTGATTGTTAATACTATCTGTGACTGTGAGCACTATCTGTGGCAGTCCACACTCTGACTGTCAACAATGTGATTGTGGGTGTCAACAATCCCCGAGACTGTTAAAACTAACTGTGATCATCAAAATCGACTATGCCTGTTAAAGCTGGCTGTGACTGTCAACATTGTCACCCTTAGACTGGCTGTAACCATAAATACTGCCTGTGACTGTCAACAAAATCACAGCAGGCGGAGGGTCAGGAAGAAGCAGCATACTCACACGTGGATAAACATGTACTCGCTACTCTACAAACCTATCATATAAACACAACCACACAAGAAACGGTACTAGTTGGCAGCATACCTCGACCACCCCATTACAACACATCCCCAGTGATCTGTGTACTGTACCCCTCTCCGCCCACCCCACCTTTGATTAAATACATTATCTCACGTATTACTATGGGTTATATTGACGTGTTCCTGGACCTACCTGTGTGACTACAGTGCCGCTAAATGATCTGGTTGTCGTGCGGGGAAGAGTTTGATGATAGGTTATAGAGTTCTCGTGTCAATATACAGAATAAACATGGCGACATTTTCCTGAATGTCTAGTTATCGGTGATTTATATGTCTGTGATTGGTAATTTTCCTCGAGTAATGATCAACATAAATCAATGCTATACCTTATTAGTGGTACTATGCCTCTCACAGCGTCACTGATAATATCCTATAATTGGAACAGGATCACACAGCAGTAGGGGGAAGGAAGACACGATAACGTAGGATAATTACTAGTTTGGTTAGCATGTGTAGGTGCTGTAGATCAATCTCTCTAGCTGTTTGTCCATTCTTTTGTTCTTTCTTTCGTTCGTTCTAATCTTCCTCGTTCGTTCTATATGTTCGCCCGTTTTACTGGTTTATAAAAAAAAATATTAATAATCGTATATCAAATTTTTTGGAGGGTTCACCATTTTGATATTTTCTTGAGGAGACATAAGAGGTAGTTTGTGGTAACCTCAGACTATAGTGCCTTTTTTACCAGCTGAGAAAAAACCGCATTATAGTCAATTACATACCACGAAGAATAGATCAATGTGTTACGAACCACGCCACCAATTGTCCTGATCTACCAACCCAGCACTACGAACCACGCCATCTATTGTCCTGATCTACCTACCCAGCACCACGAGCAACGCCATCTAGGGACGAAACCCGAGTATGACTACTCTTAGTTACCAATCCGGGGTTTCCCTTCTCCATATCCTGGTTGTTGCGTCACCTCCTCCAAGTCTTCTTCATAAGCTCCAGTTCGATGCCAGTTCAGTTCACTCTGGGAAGTGACCACAGGATCACCTATCCTGGAAACCTACGGCACAGTGACTACCTACCGTCTTCTACAATACTCAGCCTTGCTCGTCAGCCATCTCAGCTCCGCACTTAAGTATTTGTAATCTTTTATTGCCTCCCCCATGTCCACTTGCTTCAAATTATTGTATGTTGTATAAATATGTATATACTGTTAATGTTTAGGTTAAGTATGGTTTAGGTTAAGTATTTTGTTAAGGAATTTATGGTACTTTATTATACACAACAAAAACTCGCATCCTTTGTCTACCCTTTTATAGTCCGATTGTGTTTGTTTTTTATTGTTGTTGCCTGTTGGGATCTGGGTAGACTTTTAACTATATTCTAAATCCCCAACTCGTAACAAATGTTTTATCTACATAGGGTCTGTTTATTTCCTATTAGATACATCAATCATTCTTTCATTTCCATCAATATGTTCCTCATTTTATGATACACAAACACAACATCACTAAAACAAAATGAGATAATTATTTTTTCCCACAATTTAGCGTTGATTGAGCTAAGACTGAACCCTGGGAAGACCTTTATAAGACAGAATCCCGTTAACGTCTATTGGATAAAGAGAAATATGTATTATGCTGGCAGAGGAGATGCAAATTTATACATAGTGATGTATGTCCTTAGATGTATATTCTTGTACATCCAGTGATATTTAAAAGCTATATATACTAAAAGTAATATGTACAGTGATTGTTGTATAAGGGTTGATAATATAATCAATCTAATTCTCTATACATTGGTAGTTATATACTATTATGGTCTTATATAGTAATAGATGTATATACAGATTAATACAGTAGGGTACTATTATATAAATTATATATAATTCGAGTTGCATTATCCATCATCATTACACCGTGTTATTCTTAAACCTTGAGTCAGGGTTTAACAACGTGTTATATCGCCAAGTGGTCAACAATTAAGACCATAAGTTTCCATTACTTTTCTTAATTATTGTTCTCGCCATATTAGCGACGATAAAACAGTATTATCATATTCATTTAGTTCTCAAGGTGCATAAATCTCATAAGGGGGGGGTGAAGTATAATGCCAAGTAATGGGTCTTTATTGCACGTAAATCCCAAGATATGTTTACTGCCTTAAATTACGGGAGCCAAGGGGTTATGCCTGTGTAATTTAGTGCATAATATCAGGATAAGATTACACACATATGAACTGTTGATGAGAGACGTAAAGTATAAGTAGAGTTTCTTTTTTTTTCAAAATGGTAAGCCAAGTTTTAATTATAATGTGACGAAGTTTAAAGTCTTACGTCCTTCTGTTCGTCTCTCGTCTTTTTAACTCTCTCTCTCTCTCTCTCTCTCTCTCTCTCTCTCTCTCCACTGATCCTCTTTTTCTCCCACTCATTCTCTCTTCCCACTCTCTCTCTCTCTCTCTCTCTCACACATTCTCTCTTTTGACTTCTCTCCGTTGATATTCGTCCGACATTTATTACCTGACCTACTACTCTGGTCCTTCAACTCCCGCCCATCACACCACCCCACTCTACTCTGACACATCACCACCAGCCTCCCGTGGATCACCTTAACCTGCCAGACACATCACCACCAGCCTCCCGTGGATCACCTTAATCTGCCAGACACATCACCACCAGCCTCCCGTGGATCACCTTAACCTGCCAGACACATCACCACCAGCCTCCCGTGGATCACCTTAACCTGCCAGACACATCACCACCAGCCTCCCGTGGATCACCTTAACCTGCCAGACACATCACCACCAGCCTCCCGTGGATCACCTTAACCTGCCAGACACATCACCACCAGCCTCCCGTGGATCACCTTAACCTGCCAGACACATCACCACCAGCCTCCCGTGGATCACTTTAACCTGCCAGACACATCACCACCAGTCTCCCGCGGATCACCTTAACCTGCCACCTTAACCTGCCAGACACATCACCAGTCTCCCGTGGATCACCTTGACCTGCCAGACACATCACCAGTCTCCCGTGGATCACCTTAACCTGCCAGACACATCACCAGTCTCCCGTGGATCAGGTAAAGTCAGGATATTACCACCAGGTTTTGGCTTCTGCAGCATCAGAAACTTAGCGCATTTTTCATTTCCTTCACGTCAGTATCATGCAACGCCACAAAGACCCCCATCACCTGAAACTTGTTGGATACGAAGGAAAAAGTTGAAATGCAGAATTTTTCGACGTTGTTGATATTCTTGGGATGGGTTACGGTAGTTTGACGCTGATTTATTGTTGATAGCTTCTTAAGGACACTTGTATTTCTTATATAGACCTACAAAGATTTTTATGCGATTTGAACTACGTACGTATTATTGGGATTTTTATATAATTTTGTTTTGCTGGTAAACTCTCGCCAGTTCACAGTCCAGATATTAAATGTTAAACTCATAAGAAATACATTAAATGGGGTGTGTGTGTGTGTGTGTGTGTGAGCGAATATTGACTAGAGAAGTAATTGGATTTCTGTAGCGAGATAGATCACTCAACAGGAGCCCAGAAATTTGTAGTGAGACATTAATAAAGATGTTATGACAGATTGAGTGTAAATAGCCACTTCTTATAACGATGTTTTTCTTGTAGCTGTAAGATATTTCAGTAATATTTTTGTTATATCAACCTCTGGTATGTTGTTGACACATACATAACGATCACCATACAACACACCGCCCACCACAAGACACGAGGCAACAATATACTCCAACAATTCTCTATTAAAGGTAACCAACGTAGACAATAGCTGTCAACACTCAATACAGTATACAGGCATCTCTCTTTATATACAGTATACTACGTATATATATATATATATCTGTCTGTCCTTCTATCTCTCTATCAGTAATCTCTCTCCCTCCGTCTAGTGCCTAACCGTTGCAGGTATGAAAAATATATTACTCTTTCTTAGTGGTCGACTCCAACTGTAGAAAACCTTAAGACGCCAGCATATGACTAACATTACTTCAGTTCTGTAAATATGATAATGTTATTCAGAAAATATTCCACAGGGGGAAGTTATGGGACTCCTTCCCTCGTCATTATCGCTACCGAGGTGTGGAAGGAATAGTAAGTGGGGGGACTATCACCGCGCTACAGACCTTGGTTCTAAGATACGATAAATAAATACTATAAATTGTTCCCTGAGCGTGTGTAACTTGGGCTTAGCGTATAGAAGAGCCTTTTTGAAACTTGTTAGAACAGAGTTACATGTCCCTGTCGTCCTTTGATATTAAGATTAGGAATTCGGATGCCGGTTGTGGGATGTACATAAGTAAATGTTGTTAACATTATCAGAATCGAGACTATGATAACCAAGTGCTTTACGACTTACGATGTGACACAACTTATGTGTAAATTATATATATACTTTTTTTAACCACTCATGTATTGTCACTGGTCATATTTTCAGTAAAGATTTCTTATGGTTTGAGATTTTTGTGGGTTTCTATTATTCTTGGATATGGGAGGCAAGACAAGACTTTCATTTTTAACTCTTTGAAAATTAAAGAATGCATTGCATTTGGAAGGGGGAACCAATGAGTTATCACCATAATCAAACAGGAACCGAGGATGGTAAATACGTTTCCGGAGTGTGGTAAAGCCGAACTGATAAAATCCCCCAAATGTAGACTCCGTAAAGATGTTTGTCCTCAACACAAGATGGTAGGTAAATATTCTTATGGAAGATATTTGAGCAGCAGAACTTTTTACACACGGTTATGTCTTGTGATTTGGCCAATCCCTCCCACCCCCAGAGACAGCATGACAGCGTGTGTCGTCTGTCTCCACTCACGTATTCTCCCGTTACACACATGCACGACCCAGAAATGCTGTGACACATCGCAAATTTAGGAATCAAAGAATACAATAGATATGAAGATATAGGTGAGATGTTTGATAAAAGTAACCAGAGTATTCCTTAAGTATTAAAGTTCAAATTTTGCATTTCATTTCTACTTTTCTTTTTTGAAAGTTCACAAATATTTTACGAGAGAAACAATTATAAAATGGAGTCACGGAAGACTTCAGAGCCTTTCATTGATAAAAAAATCTCTAGTACACGAACCTATATTTAGCCTTTGTAAACATATAAATCAGCTGTTTTAATGACGCCACGGCAGGAATACACACTTGGTGCATCCTTCACAGCGATACTGACTCCTTCCTCCTGATGTTTATATTGGAGAAACATGTACACAGTATTCCGACACACTGATGGTGGGTCGGAGGCCTCCACGTTATAGTAATATATAAGACTGACCTGTGAAGATCAGTTCTTTAAGAATTAACTAAACTTAATCGTGTAGAGTCTTCAGGTTAATAAATGTCATAACCATCATTCACTGGCTGGCCTAAATTCTGCTTTTTTGTCTGTATTTTATTTTCATTTTGTATAAATCGTGTAACTTTTTCAGTTAAAAATTTGTTTTGTTTTAGAACCAGATTAGGTAAATACAGTCCTTTCAGTAAAAATTTTGGTGGGTAGCAAAATATGAATTAATTTTTACTGTACTGATAGACTGACCATCAGGTTTAACTGGTTCTGGGTTCAGGGCTCATCATTGCAACATCGATGTCTCTTTTTTTTTAAGTTAAAATTCCCAAAATTTGGTTTAATAAATCTCTCTTTTCTAATAGGAATCCAATATTTCAGGTTTAACTATAAATCAGTTCATAATATATATCAGTGTTTACATATACGCGAGAGTCGAAGGGTTTTCTTGTGTTGGTGAAATTTTTTTCATTTTTTCTTTTTTTACCAATTTGCCTTGCGAGGTGGTTAGTTTATTGGGCACTGGTGCATCCTGTGCGAGGCGAAAAGCAGAAGCGTTTACATCACCCAACAAGGAAGCATGCGGAGTTCAAGCTTGCTTTTGTGACTCATGCGTTAAGGGCATTAGTGAATGAAGGGCACTTAATGGTCTAAAGCCACATTGAGATTCAGGGAGGAAGTTTTCCGCCTCACGAAGAAGTTTGTTTAGGAGGACTCTGGCGATAATCTTGACAGCTACGGACAGCAGCGAGATCCCACATGCCTTATTTTTAAACCATTCGTTTTTAAGTTTGCAAAGCCTGCGCTGCGCCTCCGCTTTCTTCCTGTGGAAAGTATCAGCTTTGATCCGAGACTTAGGGTTGTTCAGCCAGTCATTTAAAGCAGCATGTTCATCATCGTTGAGTACACTGATTTCCGGGTAATTTCATCAAACTAGTCCTGGTGTATTCTTTGGATCTGGCCGAGGGTCTCTGCAGGTTTTTGTCTTGACCGTGTCGAGAATATCCCATTCAGCACTGGGATTTGGGTTGTTTGTTATCGGGTTGTTTATCAGCCCATGTTCAAGCTGCTCTCTGAAAGCATGTGCTACCACTGGATCATCTTAACGCTGAGTGTTAAAACTTCTTCTGGAGGATTGTTGCCTTCGCCGTTTTGGGGCGACGTGAAGTGAGAACTTAGCTCTGACGAGCCGATGATCAGTGTCTCAGTGGTCTGAGCTACACATGGCACGGGTGATGAGGACATTTCGGCGATCTCTTTCTCTGACAATGGTGTAGTCAATGAGAAGCCAGTGTTTGGATCGTGGGTGTTACCAAGAACTCTTGAACTTGTCGGCCTGCCTAAACAAGGTATTGGTGATAGTGAGGTTGTGTGCAGCACACTTGCTGAGGAGGAGTACGCCGCTGGGATTACACTTGCCTAGTCCATTTCTCCCTACGGTTCCCTGCCAAATGTCATCGTCTCTGCGAGCTCTGGCATGGAAGTCACCTAGGAACACAACCTTGTTTTCTTTGGGGATAGAGGTTAGCACTCTATCGAAGTCGGCGTAAATGGCCTCCTTGATGCCATCCTCTATATCCAGTGTTGGGGCATATGCACTGATGAAAAAGGCATGGTGTGAGTGATTCAGTGGGACTCGAAGCGTCATGAGGCGCTCGTTGATCCCAACAAGCATTTCAGTTAGCCTGTGTTGGATGTGTGGACGAATGGCAAAGCCAACTCCATAAATGCGGTTTCTCTCCTCAGCAGGTTTACCTTTCCAGAAGAAGATATAGCCAGACCCCTGTTCTACGAATCGTTCCTCGTCTGGGAGCCTGGGACTCATTAATGGCTGCAATGTGACGTCGATGTTATACCTAGCCAGCTCTTTTGCCACAAGGGCAGTTCTTCTTTCAGGACGGTCATATGTGCCAGTATCCAGAAGGGACCTGACATTCCATGTAGCGACTACAAGAGGTTGTTTATTTTGTTTTTGTTTTGATCTTTGATTATAATTGTGTTTTCGACCGCATAAGGATGAACTTACTGGGTGGGATTACCCAGTCAGGTTGATTCTATAGGCAGGATATGTTTCGGGAATCCTTTCTAGCCCCTTCCCAATGTGGGGTGAGCAGAGTGGCTCCTCGAAAGGGATGCTCAGTAGCACAGACAGGACCAGATTACACTGCTGCCTAGATCCCAGTGCCTAAACAACCGTCTTCCGCGCCGTCCCTGTGCAGAATTGTGACTAGAGACTCCCGGCAGTCATCTCTGCCCCGTTCCCCGTCTCCACTCGTCCGTCGCCATAGGAATTTTGGGGATATACAGTAGGTGTTTTGATGATGACGAGTAGTATGATGGCTGCACTTGAGATGATTTATGTGGTGAGGCAGGAGTGCAGGCTGCAACCACACATCTTGGCCCTCCCTCTTCCTGATCCGGTGGTGCAAGTATTGCAACGACTGGGGAGAGGAAGAGTAACCTTAGTAGCCTGTCCATCGTGCATTGCCTTTGTATGCCGGTGTAGTCGTTGGGTTTCCATGGTGGTCACCTCTTCCGCCTACACTGCAAATGGGATCTTGTTGGAGCTCTGTAAGCATGTCTGCCTGATGCGAGGCTCCACGGAAGATTTTTCGTTCTGGGTTTATTCTCGTAGCCTTATACCTACCAAGATTAATCCGGAAGGTAGCGAGGCAATGGTTGGTAGGCGCCAGGTAATGTCCACATGCCAGTGGGCTTATGCACCGTCCCTCTGGGGCCCACTGTTACTCCGAGATCCTCTGCTGGTCAGGCTTGGGTCCAGAAGGCACCCAGTTACCGTGTGTTGCCACGAGGAGGCACAGCAGGAGTCTTGATGGTGAGGAGGCATTGTACTGGCAGGGAAGACTTACTGTATACATGTTAAGTTGCTTCCCTGTTCACCACAATGGCTAGCCAGCGGCGGCAGCTGAAAGAGAGAGGGAGCAAGGAGTGCTTGCACCTTAACACTAACATAATGCTGCCACACTAAACGCATTTCACCACCCTGTGTGCGACACACACACACACACACACACACACACACATTATTATTATATTATGCTGGGGCCGCAGTCACCACTGGATGTGGGCCAAGGTTACTGTGCCGAGGTCACTGGGCCGAAGTTACCATGGGTCGACTTCATGTGTATCATACAAACACAGCTGTAATAAGATAGTGCTATATTCAATACAGGAAGTTAAAGTGGTCATGCGTTTAGCCAGAAAATTTCCCACTGTCCGTGATCATAATTTTACAGAATAGTTTTACAGACAACCTAAACTAACTTATACTAACCTAAGCAAATATTATTGAGTTCTTAGAAATTGTGCAACGTGTAAAGGCTATTGCCAACACAACAAACACCCTGAGTTAACGATCACTACACAACACACAACTGCCTTCACTTCGTTTCATTTTGTGAGATTCAGTGATGAGTGTGTTCGGCAAGGTGAGAATTTCTTATTTGATTTAAAAGTTTAGTGTTTACAGATTAGTTCTCTTATTATACTGACGTGTGTGTTTATAGTGAAATTTGAAATACTTAAAGAGTAAAACACGAAGTTCAATGAAGAGGATATAAAGGTTGTTCATATGTATTAATGAATATATCTTATTCATACATTAGGAAATTTAATTTGTCAAACCTACACAAAAGTTGAAAAAAAAATCTTACGAACATGACAAATCCCTCCTTTCTCCACTTTCATCTGAGCTATACCATATTGGTACAACTTACACATCATCCTAATACAGTAAAACCCTTTGTTAGAAGCTGATATTTTGCTCAGTAATGTGGGCGTAATGACTTTATCAACTATTATTACAAATAGACAATTTTCGATTGCACACACACACACTTGCACACACACACACACACACACACACACACACACACACACGCAAAATTCAGCCAGGTTAAAAAGGGAGAGGAGGGAAAATACCAAAAACAGATATAGGTGTTGAGGAGGAAGGTCGAGGGTCGCCATTACCAAGTGCTGGACGTGAGACATTAAACTTGCTAATGGTCAACAAAAACTTGTAATGGCTCACTTACACTTAAGAGATGTGTTCAGCCGTCGTGCACTGGAGCTGCATGTTTGTGCGTGCGTGCGTGTGTGTGTGTGTGTGTGTGTGTAATTTTGTTTGTATATATGCTAACATGTGTAGTGTTGGGTGCTGATTGCCTAAGTGCGTAAAGTCATGAAATCGTTTACATACATTAGTGTGTGGCGATTGAGCGACTACAGCTCTCATCTCTGGTCCTAGGCGTTGCCGATTCTAGCTTAGGGCACCCAAGTTAACCCAACTGTGAACGGGCACCCACCAAAACATTCTGCCTCCCTGAGAACCAAAAGTTTAGTAACACTATTAGCTGTATCCGTCCCCAATTACACGTGTGTTAAAAATGATTTTTTCTCTTAATTTGTAAGCTGTTAGAAAACATAAGAATTCACGAATTTTGCATAGAGAGATATCATACCGTCCAATAAGGCATCCCAGGATTAAAATGCCCTTGTATGCCATCTAGATTGTACGATTCTTACCAATATTACATCTCATAGAACAAGACAAGATTTTACGCGTCTCTTTCATCTTCCGAGGAAACTGTATCACAGACTCCAACTTAATTATACTTTCTGACATGAAGACCTCTACACGCTGTCCTCGCTGAGTGTATCGTGGCGAACAATGACCTCTACACGCTGTCCTCGCCGAGTGTATCGTGGCGAGCAATGACCTCTACACGCTGTCCTCGCCGAGTGTATCGTGGCGAACAATGACCTCTACACGCTGTCCTCGCTGAGTGTATCGTGGCGAACAATGACCTCTACACGCTGTCCTCGCCGAGTGTATCGTGGCAAGCAATGACCTCTACACGCTGTCCTCGCCGAGTGTATCGTGGCAAGCAATGACCTCTACACGCTGTCCTCGCTGAGTGTATCGTGGCGAACAATGACCTCTACACGCTGTCCTCGCTGAGTGTATCGTGGCGAGCAATGACCTCTACACGCTGTCCTCGCCGAGTGTATCGTGGCAAGCAATGACCTCTACACGCTGTCCTCGCCGAGTGTATCGTGGCGAGCAATGACCTCTACACGCTGTCCTCGCTGAGTGTATCGTGGCGAGCAATGACCTCTACACGCTGTCCTCGCTGAGTGTATCGTGGCGAGCAATGACCTCTACACGCTGTCCTCGCCGAGTGTATCGTGGCGAACAATGACCTCCACACGCTGTCCTCGCTGAGTGTATCGTGACGAACAATGACCTCCACATGTTGTCCTCGGTTGGTGTATGGTGGCGAATAGTGACCTCCACACACTGTCCTCGCTGAGTGTATCGTGGCAAGCAATGACCTCTACACGCTGTCCTCGCTGAGTGTATCGTGGCGAACAATGACCTCTACACGCTGTCCTCGCTGAGTGTATCGTGGCGAGCAATGACCTCTACACGCTGTCCTCGCCGAGTGTATCGTGGCGAGCAATGACCTCTACTCGCTGTCCTCGCCGAGTGTATCGTGGCGAACAATGACCTCCACACGCTGTCCTCGCTGAGTGTATCGTGGCGAGCAATGACCTCTACACGCTGTCCTCGCCGAGTGTATCGTGGCGAACAATGACCTCCACACGTTGTCCTCGGTTGGTGTATGGTGGCGAATAGTGACCTCCACACACTGTCCTCGCTGGGTGTATTAGGTATCTTTGTCATGCTCATACAGAAGTACTTACGTAATATTAAGTCTTTATGCCTGACCTTGGAGTTACCGTAAATAGTCCTTGTTAACTGTCTAAATTACTATGTTGTACAAGGGGGCTAGTTGGCAAGGTTTAGAATATATACTGTATACTGTTTAAATGTTGAGAAACGTAACTTCTTTGTGGGAGTTAGAAACAAAAGCTTATTGTTTGGGTAACAGCTGTCTGTCTGTCTGATTTATTCAGGAAGTTTAGGAGAATTTCGGAAAAGGGGAAATTTCATATACGATACTGACATGAAGAGGAACACCAGGAATATCACAGTCAATTTAAGTGCAGGGTTGTTTAATCAGCTCGCGCCTTGGGACATCACTTATTTCATCCTCAGAGCAAAGCCTAAAAGGTTACTTTACTGACCCGGGGACACGCACATTTTTCGATATTTGTACAAGCTAAAATCCGTCAAACCAGCATAACAGCATAAGAAAATTTTTGTTTGTTTGTAGAATTCCTCTGTAGAAAAAGAATATTTACTTGTATATAACTCAAATAATGGTGCAATACCCAAGGGGGCGCTAGACGGAGACGCTTCTTAAGCCAAGCCCATTATTCATATATACACGTGTGTATGTACAGTTATAAAAATAATTTACTTAAAAATGCAACTGGATACCCGGGACAAACATGGGCCATGAGACGATAAGCCTACCACTACACGAGAGAAAAAGAATAATAATGAAAACGATAAACTTCTTAATAACACAAACACATGACATGAAACCAATTACATCTTACACAAAACATGATGTTAATTGGCCATAGAAAATACTGCTGATAAATAAGGTACCGTAATGTTATAATAGAAATTGAGATATAATACAATAACACAACAAAGATTAGTTCGTGAATTTTACCCCGGCACCTCATGACAAACTGATGGTGAGCTGTGTGGTCATCCGTTCCTCAAAAACAAGTTAGAAGACATAATGATGATACAAATAATTAGAGAAAATACATGAAAATAAACGTCATTATTGTTTATTATTCAGCTAATAACAGCTATCAAGCGTGAACACAGTAATATAGAGTATTTTTAAGTTATTTAAGGATTTTAACGGAATTAACAAATATATAACTAGTTTCTCCTTTTGATTCCAAGTGTTAATTAAATTTGTATATTTTTTTACTGATCTCCGCGATATTCATGGGCGAGGCATGTAGGAAAAATTTGATTCGTATGAATTGGAAATAATATTTTTGTCACTCATAATTAATAAAAGATCCATGTGTCTCTCCCACACTCTTGTCTCTCTCACACTCTTGTCTCTCCCACACTCTTGTCTCTCTCACACTCTTGTCTCTCCCACACTCTTGTCTCTCCCACACTCCTGTCTCTTCCACACTCCTGTCTCTCTCAGCCAAATACGTTTTCATTACTTATCTGTCTGTGTACTATTTAACATTATTACGTTACAACACATTCTTGTTCTTTCAATATATATTTGTCTACAACTCTTAGTTCTCCAACACATATACTGTATGTCTCCAGCACACTGCTGTTCTCTCTCCAGCTTGCTTCTCTTACTGGAACTGTCTCCTACCCTTCACCACCTTAGTATCCGCGACTTCACTGTATTTTGGATTTTTTTATTTACAGTCTACCTGATTTTGTACGTCTGCATTACAAATGATTTACACACAGAGATCAACATTTCACTATAACATGTGTGTCACTGCACATATATACAGTACCTCCTACACACATGTGTCTCATAATCCCATTTGTTTATGTCCAGGAGACTAGTGTTAATCTGCCTCTCACACGTACACTACATTCAATTTATCAACACAAATACCATTCATTTTATTCTAAAGACCCTCCTGACAGCTCGACCACTGACCGCTGACCTTAAGTGCTAAGTCAGGGAATTCGTTTGTGATCTAGAGGCATCAAGAGCGAAGTCACGAGGCATCCCTCAGAGAACACCTAACTGCATGACAAAGTGCGTCGTTTGGGACAACTGCGTGAGAGAATATGCTTGAGTGTCTGGCTAACGAGGTCATTCTGAGAGGGTGACTTACACTTTATTGCTGTAGGGAGTGTGTGAGTCACCGCTAGTACTCATGTATGAAAGATGAGGTTTGTATATTATATTATAATGTTATGTTTTTATTAGAAGAAAATAAAAAAGAACTAAAATTATGATTATGGGAAAATATCATTTTTAAGTTGAGATATTTATCACGTTCCTTAAAATGCAGATACTGTACTAATAAAAAAAAGTGTATGGAAATATAGTTTCTTCTAATTTTCGAAATAAAATGATATATTTCTAATCATTAACGCCAGTGTATTTGGAGATAACATCAAACTCACTCATATTTACTTTCTAGTGGCGGAGAACTGAATGTTGCATCACGTAAACAATACTGATGATTATGAACGACACAATAGTCCACTCAGTCCTGGAAGTGAACTGACGCCTCTCACTAACACGGTCATGTGTATACTTGAACACTCCTGGAAGTGAACTGACGCCTCTCACTAACACGGTCATGTGTATACTTGAACACTCCTGGAAGTGGTCTACTATCTCTACATATAAAGGAACGTAAGAAAGGTGCTGTAGACATATGGATGAATATTAGTAAGAAATTAATTGCTGCATGCGAAGGATTATAAGCGAGATTCTTAGAGTTTCATAGAAAGAACAGGTGAAAGTTACTTACAGATAGCCAGAAAATAAAGGATATGGCATAGCCTTTAACTTAAGCCACCCTGGTCTACAGTTACCAGTAATTCATTAAGACACCACTAGATGTCTCACCAAGAGTCCTACGTCTATAATTCATAACACAAGTTAACACCACCAAGAGTTAGTTACGCTTACTCTCGTCCCTCGTGCTGGATAATGGTATTGGGTTGTGTGTTGGTGTATTGTGTTGGGCTGGTGATCTGGGAAACTGAGGACCAACCCAACCTGATCCTGGCCTGAGAGAGATAGAGAGAGAGAGCAAAAAAATCTAAAGTTTTATATTCATCTCCGGAAAATTGAATTCATCCCAAGCTGCATCTCCCTGTCACATCTATTTTGATTTTTATGATTGTGTTTCTGTGTATGGTTAAGAGACCCTGAGTGTATCAAGTCATTACCTGATAATAATGACTATAATGTTGTCGGTGTTGTCTGATTCATGGTTAGTAAAATATTTAAATTTTCTTTGTAAACTACCTCATGCACATATAAAACCGTATATGTGTAGTGTTGTGTTTATTCTACATATATATTTAGTAATCTTATAATCGAAAAAATATAATAAAACCTCACAACAAGTTCTGCTCGCTGGTGTAACGTTTATGTAAATACAGCTGTCGTGTTGGACATTGTCAAGACAAGTGAATTTTCCAGAGAAAAACACCGCCCCCCCCCCCTCCCTCTGTCTGTCTATCTGTCTCTCTTTCCTACTTCTCCTTTCTCTGCACATGCACATCGCTTTACAAATGGTGTCATAACTCATAGGATTGAGTTTCCACCTTTACCATCAAAGGATCTGAAAGTCTGTAAAGTCTCTTCCCGACGCTGCTGTTACTCAGGTTTATTAGCATGTTAGGAGCACATATCCTGGAGCCATTGGCGGCCACTTGCCGCTTTTGACCCAATTTGTGGGGACGAGATAAAACTGTCCGAGGAGAGGTGGACCTTCTTGCTCACTTGGCCCAGAGATCCGCTAAAGCACTCCACTCATTCTCTTTTTACTCTGTGAGATTTAGACGCTTTACTGTGGTTACTTAAGTTATTTTTTTTAACTAGGATGGACACCTGTGTTTTCTCTCGATAAATCTAAAATAGTGTGTTTTAAAATATTTTCCCCAGGATAGACAACGCTTTAGTATACTGTATATATACGCTGTCTGTTATTGTTTCATTACTGTGAAGATCGACAATGAATAATTTATTGCTTACTGGAGGTACACTTACACCTCTTGGCCATACTCCTCACTCCTGTTCGTCTTTCTTACGATATCCTTCACTCTCCCTGCCCCTTACCAACCATCTCTCACTCTCCCTACCCTTAACCTACCATCCATCACTCTCCCTACCCAGTACCCTTAACCTACCATCCCTTACTCTCTCTGTTCCCTACCTACAATCCTTCACACTCCTTACCCTTAACCTACCACCCCTCACTCTACTTCTCCCCCTACTTACCATCCTTCATTCTCCCTGCTCTCTATACACCATTCTTCACTTTCCCTGCCCATTACCTACACCATTCTTCATGTCTCCCCACCCTGAGTGTGATGCTGTAACACGCTGCTCTACAGCGTGTATTCACCGCACAAAACGCTAGTATTTCTTTAGGGGGTAAAATCCGTGGAAGCCGTAACGTAACATAAGCTCTTCAATCTAACTTTATCATGGATATTTTTTATACCAGACTTAATATATTTCATACGTTTTACGTGATGTTGAAACACTGAACAGTAAGGTTTAGTTTTACTCGTTTTTGTAAATGTAAGCTTCTTAATATCACGTGAATATTAGTCCCCCTTGCATATTTTACCTTACGATTAACCACCTTAACGCCAACTCAGCCCAGCCCCCCAGATATCGTTAAGAAATTTAATCATAAGGTGAAAAAATTCTTGGAAGCTGATCTCTACGTGAACCGCTTATATTTTAATTAAGAGAGCAAATACGTAAGGAATAATATCCATGAAGGTAAATGTTGCAATAGGTCAGCAAGTGAAGGAACAGCAAAGGTAGACGTACAATGTGGGTAGAGGGGCAGTCGGAGGCGTGTAAGAGGAGGGGCATGATCAGTCTAAGTGGAGGAGCAGGGGGAGTATAGGTGGAGAAGCAGGAGGAATGTAGGTGGAGGGGCAGCGTAAGTGGAGAAGCAATATGAGTGGAGGAGGAATATGTTCTAGGAGTTAACAAGATGAGAAGTCTGATGGTTGTTAGAAGAAAGACGCGTTTATTTTAACCACAAAGGCAGTGAAGCTTACGGATATAGATTAAGGAAGAAAACTTGTTCCATCAGAAGGGTGAGAGCCACGGCTGAAGGATGAAATGGAGGAACATCCCTTTCTTTCCAGGAGAATAAGGATCTGAATCGATGGTTCTGGGAAGAGACAGTTGTTGTGTGGGAAAAATAAACATTCTCCTTTGGGATGATGTGAAGAGAAGGAAAATGGATAAAATACGATACTTGAAGGAGAAAGAAGAAGAAGAGAGAAGAGGGGTAGTGTAAATGGAGAGAAAAAGGAAGGTGGTAGAGCCAGAGAAGATTATGAAAATGGAGCAGCTGATGACTGTGAAACTCTCTGAGTGGGAGATGTTATTTTGCAAGGCCATTATGATAACAAAATTTGCTGTTCCAGCCTAGCTTAACGGGGTGAAGGTGCTGGATATTTTAGCCTTAAACAGTTAAGGTTTAAAGTAGTTTCACTCTTACGGGATTATGTTGTATGGAAGATTCAGCCTGACAAGATCAATACTACTGTCACCTGCGGGCCGAGCGTAGTCTAAGCCACTTTACCTTCATAATGACTTTATCACGAAATTTTTAGCATTGCACATTATCAGAATTCTCATCTCTTTCTTTATTTGTATGTACTCTCAGAGTCAGTGTTCTGACGAGTAACACTCGAGGAAAGGCCCTTGCCGTCTCTGTTACAATTATCATGTTTCAAATATCTTCACTCATTGACAAGTGGACGCCTTTGTAACAAAATCTGACAATGGCACGTTTTAATCTCTCCTGAAATGTTTACTTGTTGAGAAAAAGTTTGGTTTCAGTTTTAACATTACAGCGATTAGATGTTTGGTAGTTTTTACCTTATATCATTAACGTTTCTGGGACTTTTAGCCTTGTAAGATTAATGTTTATGTCAATTTAGTCTTTCAAGGTCAAGGTTTATAGCTTTCCCAGCCTTTACAAGGTTAAGAGTATTGCAGTAGTAGGTAACTTTGTAGGTGACCCCTGCCTGCTGGGAGCCTAATGACAATGAAACGACATATGAAAGTGAATAAAGGGATAACTTTTGATGCATAAATATTGCAAATTTAAGTACAAAATCTTACTGATTACACATTGAATCTCATCATATTAAAATACATCGAAATTGGTTGAAGACATTTGCTGACAGAATATAATATAAAACAAACTTAGTATATTTAAACAAAACGTGAAAATGGTTGGTACGACTTCACCTTTTTCACTTTAAAAAGAATTGGATATATATTTTTTAATTGCTGTGGCTTATAAACCGTCTACCTATCTATCTATCTACGCGTACAGTGCAGTATGATACGGACTCCATTATTTATAAAAAAAACAAAAATGTATTTGTCTGTGTTGAGACCACAAGTCAAAAATTCAGGACAAAACACAATAATCACAAACTACAGCGATAAGAGGCAACTAATATATTACCCTTTGGTGTCTCATCCAACACAGTAACGTCGCCGCCCAAGTGACAGATGTTGCAGCAAACGAATATCCTCACACTCCTCTCAACACTGTCAATAGATACTCTTGTCGTTGGTTATTGGAAAAGACTTAATATGAGTTCCATGTGTCGCCCCACCAGAAGCTGAGTATGTGTCAACAGTTGTACCAGAAGCTGAGTATGTGTCAACAGTTGTACCAGAAGCTGAGTATGTGTCAACAGTTGTACCAGAAGCTGAGTATGTGTCAACAGTTGTACCAGAAGCTGAGTATGTGTCAACAGTTGTACCAGAAGCTGAGTATGTGTCAACAGTTGTACCAGAAGCTGAGTATGTGTCAACAGTTGTACCAGAAGCTGAGTATGTGTCAACAGTTGTACCAGAAGCTGAGTATGTGTCAACAGTTGTACCAGAAGCTGAGTATGTGTCAACAGTTGTACCAGAAGCTGAGTATGTGTCAACAGTTGTACCAGAAGCTGAGTATGTGTCAACAGTTGTACCAGAAGCTGAGTATGTGTCAACAGTTGTACCAGAAGCTGAGTATGTGTCAACAGTTGTGCCAGAAGCTGAGTATGTGTCAACAGTTGTGCCAGAAGCTGAGTATGTGTCAACAGTTGTACCAGAAGCTGAGTATGTGTCAACAGTTGTACCAGAAGCTGAGTATGTGTCAACAGTTGTACCAGGAGCTGAGTATGTGTCAACAGTTGTACCTAAAGCTGAGTATGTGTCAACAGTTGTACCAGAAGCTGAGTATGTGTCAACAGTTGTACCTAAAGCTGAGTATGTGTCAACAGTTGTACCAGAAGCTGAGTATGTGTCAACAGTTGTACCTAAAGCTGAGTATGTGTCAACAGTTGTACCGGAAGCTGAGTATGTGTCAACAGTTGTACCAAAAGCTGAGTATGTGTCAACAGTTGTACCTAAAGCTGAGTATGTGTCAACAGTTGTACCTAAAGCTGAGTATGTGTCAACAGTTGTACCAAAAGCTGAGTATGTGTCAACAGTTGTGCCAGAAGCTGAGTATGTGTCAACAGTTGTACCTAAAGCTGAGTATGTGTCAACAGTTGTACCTAAAGCTGAGTATGTGTCAACAGTTGTACCAGAAGCTGAGTATATGTCAACAGTTGTACCAAAAGCTGAGCATGTGCCAACAGTTGTACCAGAAGCTGAGTATGTGTCAACAGTTGTACCAGAAGCTGAGTATGTGTCAACAGTTGTACCAAAAGCTGAGTATGTGTCAACAGTTGTACCAAAAGCTGAGTATGTGTCAACAGTTGTACCAAAAGCTGGAGTATGCGGTTGTACCAGAAGCTGAGTATGTGTCAACAGTTGTACCAGAAGCTGAGTATATGTCAACAGTTGTACCAAAAGCTGAGTATGTGTCAACAGTTGTACCTAAAGCTGAGTATGTGTCAACAGTTGTACCAGAAGCTGAGTATGTGTCAACAGTTGTGCCAGAAGCTGAGTATGTGTCAACAGTTGTACCAGAAGCTGAGTATGTGTCAACAGTTGTACCAAAAGCTGAGTATGTGTCAACAGTTGTACCAAAAGCTGAGTATGTGTCAACAGTTGTACCAAAAGCTGGAGTATGCGGTTGTACCAGAAGCTGAGTATGTGTCAACAGTTGTACCAGAAGCTGAGTATGTGTCAACAGTTGTACCAGAAGCTGAGTATGTGTCAACAGTTGTACCAGAAGCTGAGTATGTGTCAACAGTTGTACCAGAAGCTGAGTATGTGTCAACAGTTGTACCAAAAGCTGAGTATGTGTCAACAGTTGTACCAAAAGCTGAGTATGTGTCAACAGTTGTACCAAAAGCTGGAGTATGCGGTTGTACCAGAAGCTGAGTATGTGTCAACAGTTGTACCAAAAGCTGAGTATGTGTCAACAGTTGTACCAAAAGCTGAGTATGTGTCAACAGTTGTACCAAAAGCTGAGTATGTGTCAACAGTTGAACCAGAAGCTGAGTATGTGTCAACAGTTGTACCAGAAGCTGAGTATGTGTCAACAGTTGTACCAGAAGCTGAGTATGTGTCAACAGTTGTACCAGAAGCTGAGCATGTGTCAACAGTTGTACCAGAAGCTGAGTATGTGTCAACAGTTGTACCAGAAGCTGAGTATGTGTCAACAGTTGTACCAAAAGCTGAGTATGTGTCAACAGTTGTACCAAAAGCTGAGTATGTGTCAACAGTTGTACCAAAAGCTGGAGTATGCGGTTGTACCAGAAGCTGAGTATGTGTCAACAGTTGTACCAGAAGCTGAGTATGTGTCAACAGTTGTACCAGAAGCTGAGTATGTGTCAACAGTTGTACCAGAAGCTGAGTATGTGTCAACAGTTGTACCAGAAGCTGAGTATGTGTCAACAGTTGTACCAAAAGCTGAGTATGTGTCAACAGTTGTACCAAAAGCTGAGTATGTGTCAACAGTTGTACCAAAAGCTGGAGTATGCGGTTGTACCAGAAGCTGAGTATGTGTCAACAGTTGTACCAGAAGCTGAGTATGTGTCAACAGTTGTACCAAAAGCTGGAGTATGCGGTTGTACCAGAAGCTGAGTATGTGTCAACAGATATACCAGACTACCAATTTCATCAATGTCTGGGCCAAAATCTCAGTTGCACCAATAGACATACAAGAAGCTGTATAAGAGTTTACTTTGTTCCATCAGATGTATACGAAGTCCAGTTTGTTCCATTAAATAATACCTCCATTACTTACAGCCATTTTGTACCCCTCACTGGCCGTATAATCCACATTAAATGAACACTTCACTGTATTCTTTTTCGATTTGTTTAGTAAATGTATGAGAGGATGATTAACTATAACGAACAGTGTGTGTGTGTGTTTATTTACATCTGCCATGAAATAAATATATATCACCGATCAGAATAAATGTCAACTATACATTACTGTTTTAGTGATCTCTCTCTCTCTCTCTCTCCTTCTCTCTCTCTCTCTCTTGATGAAATAACGCCTACATATATATCTAATAGTATACAGTGTGTGTGTGTGGGGGGGGGGGGGATGAGAGGCGTTTTATGCATTGTTGTACGTTGATGAATGTTGTAAATAAAGAAGATAAAAGTTAATATTTATAAGTGTAGTGGACCTGTACACTCGCTTTGAAAGATCGTAGTTATCTTTAGTTTCGATCTCCTGGTACGGTGAAATTATAGGTTTGGATCGTTTTATTTTTGTTATGGAATTTCTCTCTGTCTATCCTTCAGAAGTTAGAGACCAGAAGACACATTAGTTCTATTTGTCTAGGCTACTCCTTAACACCGGATCATACCCATCTCTGACTAAGGGTGTGGTCGTGTTGGCGTTAGCTGCTCTAAATCTCCAAGGAACTTACGTCTATGTGACCTTCAGGCTGGCCTTCCTCTTACACTATAATGTGGCAGCTCTTGTGCAAATATTGGCAGGAATATTATTATCTATATCCTTGAAAAAAAAAAACACCTTATATTTACCACAAGTATAACCACAAGTAAGAGAGAGAGTGTGCTGGCGTGCGTGCTTGCTTGCTTGCTTCCTTGCTTAGTCAGTCATATACCTTATAAATATAATACAGTGTATATTATTAAGCAGGAGGCGCTGTAGCCATAGTAAGGTGGTGAGCAGCTGGGCCTTGTTGGTCCCCTGATCTACCTTGTAAGAGGCATCCTTCTTTTAAAACTTTAGTTCCTGTTTATACACATCCCGTGTAACTCCCGGCGTAATGTGATCGTTTGTCGGGTTTAGCTAAAAGGATATTTATTTCGAATTAGTATTTTTTGCTTGCACCGTGTATAAATTTCCATGTGATTATTTGCTAAACTGACAAACCATGATGACCTTGTTCTTTACTGTACCGGTACGTAATAATGACACTAATATATTAAATATGAAAGAGAAGGAAGGTGAGGAGGAGGGATAGAAGCTAGGAATAATGTAGGAAGGGAGAACAGATAATAAAGGAAAATGGAAGAAAACGGAAGGAAAAGAGTGAGGATGAATCGAGAAATCTGAAAACGAGGGAATGAAAAGGGAGACGGGGGATGAAGAGGAAATACTGAAGAAAAAAATGGAAAGAAAATGGAAAGGAATAAGTCGAGTGGACAAACAAAAACAAATGGGAGCTACACACAAAACTGGGAAAAAAAATTGCAAAAACTTAAGTTAAAAAAAATGAAGAAAAGGGTCTGCTTTATATATATATATATATATATATATATATATATATTATATATATATATATATATATATTATATATATATATATATATATATATATATATATCTTTTTCATGTTTTCTGTAATCTCTTGGTGTCTATCCCATTATTGCCTGTATTACTCACTCTTTATGTTAACCTTTGCCCTTTATTTAGTTTTCATTGTTCTTTGACCATTTAAAACAATAATAACCCTCACTCTCAGTGTGTGTGTGAGGCAGACCTCCAGCTGTACTGTAATGTGTGGCTTCAAACTCAGGAACAAAGTAAACTTCCTTGTTGTTACCACAAAGTTATAACTTGTGACGCCGGCGTATGACACACTGGTGTATGAGACAGACAAGTGGATGTAAAAGGGATATACTTGTTTGTGTCATGTCTGAATTTTAGTCTTTTTACACGGTTCTGTATTTACTATGATGACACTGAATATAAACTTAGCATATGGTAGTGTACAGTACAGGCACTCGTATGTATACATCTCTGTTATATTAAGTAATTCATAGTTCAATATTTTCCTATAGTCATCTCTGCTGAGTGTAGCCTGGTTTAATTAATCTCTCAAATATATCTCGTTATTCATTTCCAATATAACTCAGGTGTTGCCGTAGATATAAGAAATAAATTATCTACTATATGATCCAATTTCTCCTATGTTAATTTTACGGTGATTGGTGATTTTACTTTTAACATATTATATTATGTCCGATTTACATATCTCACTTTTATCAGATACAAATTATATATGCAGTAAGTACCCTTAGAGACGGGCGCAATATATGCATCCACAGCCATATAAAAAAACAACAATATTCTAATATAAACATCTCCAGGTGTTAATGTTCTTTAAACATCTAAATAAGTGACATTTCGTGTGTTTACTTGCAATTAAATAACTCAATGTTTTACCTTATTAATTTACACCTGATGTTATTCGCTCTATACCGGTACTGATTCTACCATACATCAATGCTAATTTTATTTCAGTTTTATTTTATATTTTTCTGCAATAAATAATTTTTAATTTTTAATTGAGGAAGAAGTTGTGAGTATTACCTCCACGTCTTGGCCACCACTCACCTCCCTCCTCCACGTCTTGGCCACCACACACCTCCCTCCTCCAAGTCTTGGCCACCACTCACCTCCCTCCTCCAAGTCTTGGCCACCACTCACCTCCCTCCTCCACGTCTTGGCCACCACACACCTCCCTCCTCCACGTCTTGGCCACCACACACCTCCCTCCTCCAAGTCTTGGCCACCACTCACCTCCCTCCTCCACGTCTTGGCCACCACATACCTCCCTCCTCCACATCTTGGCCACCACTCACCTCCCTCCTCCACGTCTTGGCCACCACTCACCTCCCTCCTCCACGTCTTGGCCACCACACACCTCCCTCCTCCACGTCTTGGCCACCACACACCTCCCTCCTCCACGTCTTGGCCACCACTCACCTCTCTCCTCCACTTCTTGGCCACCACACACCTCCCTCCTCCACGTCTTGGCCACCACTCACCTCCCTCCTCCACGTCTTGGCCACCACATATCCCCCTCCTCCACGTCTTGGCCACCACTCACCCCCCACTCACTTATGAACTCTGTCATTAACTGAAGCTCACTCCAGGAGTCTTAGCTGTAAGTCTCACAGCGTATAATCTTACATACCGAGAATAAGCCTTCAGCGTTACATAAGGAAGGTAGCTGTAGGCTTTCTTAGTGACTGTTAAGCATTTATTTCCTGGTAAAACTCCCTTTTTTTCATCTGTTTGACACATATGTTAATTTTGTTAAAACCAAGGGTCATGAATGAAATATACAAGTAATCCTTCTTGGAAATTGATTTGAATAACATTATCAAATACATAAATTATATTTCATTACGTGTACTCGCTCAAAATGCTGGATATAATGTTCGAAATAAACAAATAAGAAGATTATATAAAATGTTTTCTACATTTTCGCTAATTACCTGAATAGATAAATTATTAAAGTAAATATATCTGTCCAGGTATGTAAGAGGGACATCTGTGCGGCACAGTACACACACAGCAGGTGTAAGAGTGTTATGTTCATATACATTAACTCAGGCGGGAAGCAGTTTACTAACAACTGCATTACCTAAATTGAATGAGAAGCGGGGATTTGTCTTTGCGTCTTAACAAAAATGATCTTTATTCCTGGACTTTTTGCTACGAAAACTAAGACCTTCCTTAATAAATATAACGATCCTACAGGGGAAGTATTGTTATTTATAGTTTGTTATGTGGAACGTTATGAAGCCCCTCTTAGTGGTGGCGACAACACAGGCCTCAGTTATCACCTTATCACCGCATTACAGTAATTGATTCCCGCATTTAAAAGACTACGTAGTTTAGTTATATCCAATATGTTTGTCAAATTAAGTGCTGGTGGTTAACGTTGGCAAGAAGCTAAGGCATTAACTGATGGGCTGTGTACTTAGTCTTGTCTAGCGTTCTCCCACAACCAAATTTATGGGTTTGTGTCCAGACAAGCTGGCGGGACACTAATGGTTTCCTCAGCTTAAAGTATTACCTATAAAACTGTCGGAGGTGTGGGAAGGTCAGTGATGGGTCCTGACAAGGTGTGAAGTATATATTGACTGATCGACCATTCGACACTGAAAAAAAGACATAATTATCAGTTACGTAAGGACCCCAGATAAGATGTGTAATGTTATTCATAAAGACAATTATTTACAGCTACAATGTTCAGTACTGTGTTATGATGAAATAGTAATGGAAACGGAAATGCTCTTGAACAACATAAACTGTCTTTATTCGCTTTATGTACCACAAATACAGTTTGTCGCTGACTATCAAAATGGATCATAAAAACAACCCCAGATTCCCTCGTCTCTCAAATCATACGTTTTTCTTTTTTCTTTTTTTTTTACGGGGATTAGCCCAACCGGGCACAGGTCAGTGACCCACAGCGGGACCTGGGGGCGTAATAATAATAATAATAATAATAATAATAATAATAATAATAATAATTTTTTTCATAAAAAGTAAAATAAAATAATAATAATAATAATAACAACAACACTATAATAATAATAATAATAAAGAAATACCAAGAAAAAATCAATAGTGAGAAACGCTACACTACAGTATATGTATGTTGTGTTATCAAGTAAGAGAAACAATTGAAACCCTGCAATTGTGGGTAAATGAGGCAAAAAGTCAGATCAGCAACTTAGGACTTGGTCACAATATTCGTGATGCCATATGGCAGCAGGGTCTACCATTAGACAACACATTATGCTTCCAATATCTTCCCAGGCGGTAGTACCTCCCTGTTTGACAGCTGCCTACTACACTGTATATCTACTGCTCTCTTCGTATCTACTTGTCGTCTATCTGCCTCAATTATTCAGTCATCCTATTCCATTATCTCCATAATTTCAAACATCAACACAATCTCTGCTTTACTTATTCAGACATTTATCTCTCTACCAAATGATCTTTTAATGTTACAGTCCTCACTCTGTCTTCTCTTGATCTTCCTCACCTGAACTTCAAGATAATTATTTCCAAGTTAGTTTGTGTCTTGTCATTCTATTATTGTAACCTCATGTTTCACGCCTCAACATCAGACGCTGTATTAATCCTTCCACTGTGTCCGCCCCGTTTGGTGTAATGTCATACAGATCCTGAGCTTTTACTAGACACAGCTCCAGTAACTTTAATATTTTTTCTCTGCATATGGCCCACTTTCTCCCGACAACAAACAACAGTTCATTCTTATACAGATGATTCAGCCCTTCTGACTGCCTCAGTCACTCAAAATAAAGTTTTCAGTGGTAGACAACAGACATCATCTCTTCCGGAGGATCTCGCTTGGATAGCTTAGTCACTAGTGGGATCTATCCACCGTTGTTTCCTTCAACGCAACTAAGATAAAGTACATTTCAACATTAATTTTGGTAACTTTATAATCCCACCATCACACAACATTGAAGTTTTATGCATATCCATCAGGCCCAATTTTATGTCTTATTCAACCAGTGAACAGTTGGCAAGCATTTACGTGAAACAGATGCTCACCCAGATTAATTACTGCTGTCATATGTGGGCAGGATGTGGTGTCATGGCACTTTGTCACAACTACTTGGTGCAGAGCAGAGGAGAGCAATCAAATTAATCCACAATTATAACCTTACCCTAACACTTCCGGTACTACAGTGACTTCTCCCTATTCTCTCTATTCTATACTTGATATATTTCCAAAGTCGCTGTGATGAACTACCGTCGATAGTGCCAGCATCTTGCACCATCTATCGGCATTTACAGCATCTCTCAATATCCGATATTCATATCCCGGAACAGCACTTCTTGGAACTCTCCATTTCAGAATGTTTTTCCTATGTAATACAGCTTCCTGGAGTTTAAAACATCTTGATGCAAATGTATCTTCACTCTTTGGTGATGGGTCGCCTTGAAAACGATGCCTGTGTAATCTCTCCCTACACTTTCTATTTGTTAAAAGGTGTTTATAGTACACAAATGATACTGACAGTACATATCCTGGAAGTAAACCGAATATAATCGCTATCCAACTTTTTCCAACCTGGACCTCTCGAACGGACTTCACCTCCTGAATCTCTATCATATACTAACTGCAACTTGCAGCAGAGTAGTGATGTAAACAAACTATTGAATAATCCTTCTATCAGTTTTATGTTATTTGCTCTACTTCCAGAACAAACTTGCTCAACCACGACAGTTTCAGCGCCCTTCTCCCTGTGTGTAGTACTATAATACATTATGGTCAGAGGAAACCTCAAATACATTTCCGTTCTTTATACCTCAACTGCCCACACCACCACTACCATTTCCTCCACCCACACCCTTGTATTCAGATCACCAGCATCAACAAAGTATTACCTCTCTCGCTGAACAACACATTTCAGCTCGATTAATCAAAGAGCTTGATTTTGTGTTTTGTTTGATATTCTTCGTTCAAACTTACCCAACAGTTATTCTGGTCTCGATTGAGTCTATCTTCAACCCATTCCATAATGATCGTAAGCAAATTGATTCATATATTATCACATGTCTCCCTATCTGACCAAAACATTGAAAGTTGTTCCATCCCTCCTCTCTTGTCTATACCTAATAACAGCATCTCTCTCTCTCAGTATTTCTACCTCTCTCCTCCCATGTACTGTACACTACACTATCTTTCATCCTCTTATTCCGTCTAGCAAATTCGTCTCACTCACTGCCACCGTCCTGTATTGTAATGGTCGCCGTAAATCATTGTAACCGATATTGCAGGAGCGTCTCTCATATCAGTCCCGAATTGCTTCTACATAGTCGATAACCTAATTTATCTAAATATAAGACATTGACAAAGAAGAGTTATATTATAAGGAAAATAAACTCATATCTTCATGAGTAACATTCTCAATAAAAACACATCGGTAAACCTGCACCCAAACGAGGTACTGTATCAGTGAGTGGTAACCTTCACTTTTGATCTTTTGACAAGAAATATAATTTTGGCAATGATAAATAACAATAATATATATGGTAAATATAATGGTAAGTAAGTCACTCCTGGAAAGCGTGAACCAGTGAGCAAGCGTGGCTGGGGAGTTGTGAGGGAGGTCACGCCAGAGGACCATCTCTGTTCTGTACCCAGGAGAGACGGACCACGTGAACTGGTGCCTTCGTTATTTAACATCAGTATTAACAAGTAAGTTTTATTCAATCTCAGACAAAGCTAGATAGGGCGGTAGGAACAAACGATGATGTGAGACAAAAGCTAACAGCTCGGGTTTTTTCAGGGTTCTGTAGAGCCCACGCGGTGTGAAACGTCTGCGGTATGATAACGTCCACTGGCGGTATGAGACGGTGTGAAACGAGCTGTATGACCGTCCACTGACCTGGGTTTGAGCCACCTGTTGAGTATGGTGAGAGTTGGAGTGAACCTAGCCGTCTGGGTGCCCAACTAACGACGTGACGATCGTTTGGGGTCATTAGCTCTCCCCGACCTCGGCTAACGGGAAGCTAAATCTTCTCTCAACTGTACAAGGTCTGATTGGCTCACTCCCTTCCGTTTCATGGATGTACTGGGGTAAAGTGAAGCCAGCTGAGTGATACAGGGTCACACACTGGGACCAAGAGTCCAGTGGAACTTAGAGGTACATTTCCAAGGTTGAGAAAGGCTGGCTTGGGCCTTAAACTACGGGTGCTTGTTGGTTGTGCCTTAAGAAACTACGGAGTGCAGGTGGAATCTATGTGTTAGGTTAGGGAGCATGTGTTTACGGTTATTGGTGGACTCGGTAACTTCTTAATCTAGTGATAATATTTTTTCCAGTTAATGATATTGTCTTGCTGTGTGTAATTAATATTTCTTAAATAATTGTGATAGTATTGTGTTAATGTCTGTGTCACTAATTAAAACTAGAGAATGAGGGAACTGTTTCTCAGATGAGTTTTCTCCCTTATGTTGTAAGTGATACTGTAATTTAGTTCCTTTAATGCATTTAATATTTCTGTATATTTCAATCTCAGGTATAACCTTTGTTCCCCAGAGTAGTGTTTAAGTTAGGTTAGGAGTTGTGCATCTGTTGGGATAATATAATTTTGTTGAGTGCCCTGAAGGCCTAATCAGAGTGGAGTTAATAAGTTCTTATTTTGTTATACCATTTTCTCAGTGCTGGATATAATTTTGTTGAGTGCCCTTAAGGCCTATTCATTGTAGAGTTGTTAATTTCTTGTTTTTTTATACCATTTTCTCAGTGGTTGATATTATTTTGTTGAAAGATATTCTTATGGTCATGGGTGGGCTTGGGATCATGACCATAAGAATATCTTAATCTTACCATTTCACAAAAATTTCTCACACATTCCTTCACAACTAAAAACCTGGAACGTCAATGTGGCATTTAAAAACTCATGCACTGTTAAACAAATGTTAATCAAGAACTCCCCCAACAACACAATTGGTTGCATTTATAAAGTTCCTTGCAAGGAATGTAATATATTTTACTTAGGCCAGACAGGTAAAGATCTTGCAACTAGAATTAAACAACACAAATACAGTGTTAGGACAGGCCAGGAATCCAATGCTCTGTTTGTTCATTTGAGGGATAACAAGCATTGCATTGACTGGGATAATGCCTCCTCAATATTACCATGTAATTCAATTGATAGTAGGAACATCATAGAATCTAGTCTTATTAAACATACCGAAGCATTCAACATGAATTTGAGTAACGGCATGTACAAGCTGGACAAATTTGTAATTAAGAAGATTTGTGACCAGGTGAGAAGGTCGGGTCACCTGACCATCTGACCTGACCATCAACCGTTGTGTGCTATTTAAAGATTAGTAGGGTCATTACCTAATACCTGACCATTGTGGACCTGGTCTCACCCTCCTCTGTATATATACACCTTGATTTGTATTACTCTCTCTAGTCTGTACTCACCCCTGAAGATGTGAATTACACGAAAGCGCTTGGGAACTTCGTGTTTTCTTCTTTCCTGGTGGTTATCAGCATATATATATATATATATATATATATATACATATATAGATACATACATATAATACATATATATATATATATATATATATATATATATATATATATATACGTGGCGGCGGGTGTGTCCTCACTAGATGTGGTGTTGAGAATATCAACCTGGGATGAGAGAGATTTGTTGGTAATTGAATTTACAGAAAACGAATGAAGAGATTGATAATAGATGTATATTCAGGAAAAATAATAATAAGTGAAACAACTAAATATTGATCAAATAAATGATGACGTGCTCTAAATTCTATTATCAGTTGATAGCAACACGATAGCCAACTCACAAATATAATGTAAATTACATACGAAATAAAATTTTGGATATTCATAAAACAATTTACATGACGTCAAAAGAGTTCTTTAAATTTTTTGTTGGACTGTAAAATGTATTTTGTAATTTGGCTAAAATTTCATAGTGGATATATTTTTGTCTCTTCTGCTTAACAATATTTCCTTGTTGCTTTCCATTTCAACTTATAATTTAATTATCCAGAAGATTCTTTAGACACTTTCAGAGGTGACTCACACAAGCAGTAAGATGAAAAAAGTCTGAAAAAAGTTTATTACAGTTTAATTTTGTTCCTAATACTGTAGTTTTCTCAGAAAGATTTTGCCTCTTTGTTGTGTTACGTGTCGCCTCTTCTTACTCTCTCAAGTATGAACTGATCCATCATGTGTGTAGCATCTTGATGGGTCTTAGACACATGATGATTTACACGAGTAATATTTGCCTTCACAATAAACTCTGTTCCGAGAGCAAAAAAAAAAGTTTTCGTATTAGTATCATTTTGTTTGTTATTCAAATATAAATCTATTTTTACAAAACTTATGTAAATTAATTGAAAAAATATATCACTAATGCTGAAGCAGTAGATGATTCGACTAAAAACTCGCCCAGTGATATTCAACTGTTGTAATAATTATGTTAAGCTGATAGAGAAGAGCTGATTCTAAACTATACTCCCACAACACCTTGCTCCAGAGTCTAGTTTTACCTAACAGCCTCGACAACATAATCCAGAGACGTCCTCCCCCTTAGCACAAGTTGACGACCCCTTTGGTAACAACATTATCTGGTCTTTTATTTATGGCATTCATTACTAAGATATTATACATAACATTACATAGAAAATACATCCACTTCATGTAATACCTCATTGAGCTGATTCATATGAGGTGAATTACACCTTTTCGCATATCCGTTGAGACAGTGTTACATAACTATTTGACAAATTTCATAACCAAATGACAGAACACATATCGAATGATAATCTAAAATAACTGTTCGTGAATAACGGAAGTGATTGACATAAGTTATGAAGTTGACAGACGTGAACAATAAACCGACAGTCTACATATAGTTTGAGAATGTAACAATTGGAGAATGACATACCACCAACAGTTATTTTAGATTGTCATTCGATATGTGTTCTGTCATTCAGTTATGAAATTTGTCAAATAGTTATGTAACACTGTCTCAACGGATATGTGAAAAGGTGTACCACTTGTTATTCTCAAATATCATAACTCAGAGCTGCATTAATAAAGTATATAACACATACCAATATACGAGTTAAGGAACATCACCCAAGGGTAAAGATTGTAATAAGCAACAACGCATTAGACCAGCAGTTGTGTGTATCATCAATTACCGGGGGTGTGGTGGGGTAAAACTCTGCGGTTACTACACGCCAAGTTTCACTATCTTTCCCTCCCCCTTTTTTTATTTTAATGTTTTTTTACCTGTTATAATACTTTCCTGAATACACACGCCATTGGTCTTTTATATAACAACAAAACAAATCTGAAATGTCGCGTATAAAAGCTCCTAGGATCAGTACAGTATCTCAGTAGGCAGGTATGTATATGATTGCCTTTACATGCATGTTTTTATTCACATATCCGTACCGTATGTATAAAGGTCTCTATGTATTAAAATAATTTCATCAAAGTATCTCAAAAACCAACGAGTATGTTTCAATAAATCTATGTATATTCGTGATGTAAGAGTTTCATGGGTGATCGGGATGTCACTCTCTAAGAATTGTAATATTTGTTTTTTGGCACTTGAGGGATGTCCATCGTTATCTAGGCAAATATTTTCATCATAGTTTCTTATACATGTAAATAGCAAGGTATAATATTTGACCCTATCTGCCAGCCTTACAATAGCCTCGTTATGTCACCCCTTTCAGGTGCACCAGGGCTCCTTATACCACTCCATGGTGATCAATTAGTGTGCGTGTGTACTTGATCTTAATCTTTAATTTCACTACTTCACATTTTTTACCTAGCCTAGCCTAGCCTAACCTAACCTAACCTAACCTAACCGGACCTAACCTAACCTTCATTGGGTACTTTTCATATGGCTTAACTATTACCAAAGAAAATTATTGATGGTGATCTCGGCCAATATTATGATGGGACGAAATCACTAAAATGGGTTGAGGTCACCACTCAATGTGGGCCGAGGTTACCACTAGATGTGAGCCGAGGTTATCACTGGATGTGGGCCGAGGTCACCACTAAATGTGGGCCGAGGTTACCACTAGATGTGAGCCGAGGTTATCACTGGATGTGGGCCGAGGTCACCACTGAATGTGGGCCGAGGTTACCACTAGATATGAGCCGAGGTTATCACTGGATGTGGGCCGAGGTCACCACTGAATGTGGGCCGAGGTTACCACTAGATGTGAGCCGAGGTTATCACTGGATGTGGACCGAGGTTACCACTGGATGCGGGCCGAGGTTACTTGGCCGAATTTACCATAGGCCGACGTCACTGGCACCCGAGATTGTGCTGCTGTCGTCAACACAAGAAAACGCCTCAACTCTTGTGTATATGTAAACACTGATATTATGATCTGATTTATAATTAAACCTGAAAAGTTGGATTCTGTAAGTTAAAAGAGATTTGTTAAACTATTGTTTTTTGGAAGAAATTTAACTTAAACAAAGAGACATCTGAAAATTTTTTCAGGCTTGTACTCAGAACCAGCAGAACCTGATGGTCAGTCCCCCCGTAAGGTCACGGTGTCTCTGTTATATAAAGTTTGTAAGGTGCTTATATATTACAGCTTCACTTCTCTTAATATACAGTATTGGTTAATGTGTAAAAGCTATTTTTATAATGAATAATTCACTCCTCTTGTATATCTTTGTCACTTATTTATTCTTATACTAATACAATAAGCAGAGCAATGAAGAATATATGTACTTTATCAATAAAATGATTCCATTATAACCATACAGTAATTTAATAAGTCGGTAAATGTTGAAGTGAAATACTCTCTCAGAATTGTATCAACTTTATAAAGAAGACGTATTTAGTAAGTGTTTTATAACGCGTGGCATCTCCAAGACCATCTATGTTTTCAATCCGTCGACCCTCTAGAAAATACTTTGTGGTTCCCCAGTTGAGAAGCTCTGGTAGAGAAGTAGAGTGATAGTGTAGACACAGACACAGGCTATAAACCAGTTTAAAATAATACAGATGGGAGGTATACATGATGAGACTAACTTCGCGATTACTAACACATACTTAAAAAAAATCATTATGGAGAGGAACTATCCGGTACACGCAGTGAGTTTCATTTTGACTGATGTGTATGTGGGCGAACCTCCCATCACCTATAAGGCTATCAGTGACGGACACACCTGGTCTGGACTACTCATCAAAACAGCTTCTAATTTCCATGGTTAAGGATGCCTGATATTATTTCCCATTTGAAATACACTTAAATTTGGATTAATTCAGGTCATCGGACTCAAGTGACTTTATCTTGTTAAATTATTACCATTAGCTACAACAACACGGAATGTACTGAGCATCAGGCAAGCTTCTATAGGTTTTAACCTTATTATGCCCTCGTAAACTAGTGGATGGAGTAAACCCGTACCCATAATAAATCACCAGTTTGATAAGGGAATAATGACCGTGTAGAGATAAATCTGTGTTGTGGAGTAATCGCTTAATAGATGCTGTTTCACGTGATATTTTACTTAGACTAAAATTATCACTACCATGAAACATCTGTACGTGTTACCAAGATTAATATACAAGGATAAAGCTCTATTAGAATATATCAAATATAATCCTTAAATTGTTTTCTATATATGTTTTAATGTAACCTAAAACTAAAGGGCTCATCAGGAAATACTAAATAACGTATGAGTACTTTTTCTTTACAAAACAAAAATTGAATCCCCAATTAAAAACAGATATCTTAGACGGACACGGTGACAGTTGGTTGCCTCTATTCCGGGCTTTGAATTTTTAAATATATTTGATCCTAAAGGAGTAGAAAAAGTAAATTTACTTAAAATATGAGAGTAACATTTTTTTTTACCTTATCGTTATAAACTTTATATTATATGTAACCCCAAAAAAGAGTATTTTTATTACCTGACTGTGGCTATAGCTCTAGTGTGTTTACTTATGTGTTACCAGAGAATTAGGCTAAGGTCTTGGGTGACTCCTCATACTTTACTTGAGCAAGAAATCTATTTTTTTCCCGAGATCGAGATTTTTAAAAGGTGAGATCAAGATCCTTCGCAATTTTAACATTTATGAATCATCTAAGGACTTGCCCGCCCAGGTAGCACTTGAGTGGCTAAACTTCAAATAGGATATTCTTTTGGTCGTGTTTATACAACTATGACTATTTTCAAGTTAATGGATGGCTGGAGGTTTAGTGTTATTAAAAAAAAAATAGCGGAAATATTTACCAACTAGTATGGGTATATACTGTACGTACTAACTACCAACGGATTTACATTACCATGATTATAAATTAAAATTCCGGACCAAACAGACGTACAACTTGTGATACCCAGACCCACTGAGACCACCACCATGCACTCCTCTCAAACCCAGACCTCTTAAAAGATATCTACCGCCTGAATATTAAAATATTTGTGAAACCTTATTTTAGTCCCATTGAAAATTATTATGACATATACTCATAAGTTCCTAAGAATTACCAAATACCAATAATTAACTGTGCGACCATTACGACATGTCTATTTCAATCAATCAATCAGACATGTCGGTACAGTGATTTAATATTTTTCGTGGGGAATATTAACAATTATATGTACAGGTTTCAATGGCAACTATTAATTTACTAATCATTGTACTGAATTACGTAAGATTAGTAAGAATAAATGTTTTTTTTATAATTTTTGTCCTAAGGCTCAACAAATGGTAACGTCAATATAGTTCTTTATTCTAACTCTCACTCACTGTCCAAACAGAATGTTTCTCTAAAGCATACATGTTAATTGTAATTACTGTTATTATACTCGAAACTAATTAATAATAACAATAACTCCAGGTGTTACACATGACTGCTGTCTAACTAAATCTAATTCGTGGAGAAACGTAAGCTGTTCTGGGTGAGGGTTAAAACTCTGCCTCTCTCCTCGGGGGTGTTGGAGAGTCCTGAGAGTGAGTTTCACTGCCTCCCTCCCTTATAGCTCTCCCTGCAGGTGCTGGGCGGCCGGCGGCATGCGTGTGGTCTGGTCGCCCGAATAACCGCACTGAGACTAACTGCCAGAGTTTGGGCAAGTTGTGAGGTTAACGGAGAATAACATGGGCTTCCTATTCTGGTGCCAGCGAGGATACATTACATACCTGGGTTATGAAGTTAGGGTGTAGTAGGGAGAGGAGGACTCCTGCCTGGTGAGGATATAAGAGGTAGGTAGCCCGGGAAAAGGTATCGATGTGGATGCTATAAGTTGTGGGCGCCAGGGTTGTGCGCCAGTGCTCGTTTGGAAACTTTTGCGATATTTTTAATGTAATTATACTCCTTGGCAGAAAGGGTTTCATTATAATTTATCATTGAAACTAATTGAATTGAAAACTATGAGGTTTGAAGTAATGAAGAATAATAGATGGTTAGATTTTGATGTCTGTAACTGCGGAAACCGACGTGCTTTTGTTTGAACACGTCAGCTGACACAGTGGAGGGTCGGACAGGGTGGAAAATCACAACGGACAGGAGAGTTAGAGCCACAGTATGTGTAAGGCAGCAGGGAAGGAGGTCTTTTTTTTTTTTAATTTCTGAAAGCTTAAGTTTTATGATGTGCTGTACCTACTTCATGGTGTAAAGCACTAATGTCTCAAACATAGTTAACTACATAATACACAAAGTTACAAATATGTACCTTACTCTTGCCATAAGAAAATAATAAAAGCACCAGCGGAATTTTATATTAAAAGTGTACTCATCTACACAAATTAATAATAACTTGGCGCTAATACTATCCCAGGCAAATATATAGAAAAATAACGTGTTTACAGAAGCTTTCACAATTTATGTAGATGACGCAATGTACTTATTTGGCAAAGGAATGATCAAGAATAAGGAAATAAAATATCTAATCGTATGGAAACAAACTTCAGCTTTACAGTAAAAACAAAATACATTCCAGGAACAGTGATCCATTAAACTCAACACTGGTACATGGGGTTAAACACATATAACACACACACTCCATCTAGAAGTTTGTGTCTTAGAGAGCCTATTAAGTTATCTTATAGAGACATGTAAGTGCACTGATCTACTCAATGGGCTTCAAACGAATGATTACGGTAAACTTGGTGTACATTCAATAAAGTTTACTAGACTGTTTACTTTGTACAAATTACACTTTTAATGGCCATATGATTTAGGGTCGCTGGTGGCTCGTAGCCGTCCAGGATCAACATATAAATACATTTGCTGATACAGTGTGTGGATCAAAGTCTATCATACAGTGAGTCTTAGTGAAGGCTCTTACTGGATGATGTTATTGCCCGAGTGTATAGAGTAACACTACATAATCTCATGTGTTCAAATATACATGAGTGCACATGCGTAAATACATACAGGAAAATTACAGTCACACACACACACACACACACACACACACACACACACACACACACATACCTCCCTCTCTTGCGTCCTGACAAGTTTAAAAGTTCTTCAGTACATAAACTTCTACTTCGCTAAGCCTGAGAAATTTGATAATAACTTCCCTGATCAGAAGTATTTATACGGCTCTCGTAGAAAAAAAAGTGCCCGATTAATGTTACACCAGTACCCCCACAAGTGATACATTCTGAAACTTATTCCTCGTCGCTAGAAACTTTCACGGGGACAAACTTAAAGGAGTTTGGCGATACATTTCAGGTCAGAAACTTTTATACGTTACTGTTAGACGAAGTTAGGAGACGAAAATGAGTGTAGGAGGACGTACAAATAAATGAATATCTTCATACAAAATGTAACCTGACCTGACCAAACCTAACCTAACCTATTTAAAGTATAAATTAAGCATCATATGGCAGTAAGCAAGGGCTGAAAAGAAATATACAAAATCTTACAATATACGAATTAATATTAAGTTGTAATAATAAAACCAAAAAGTTATCTCTATTTGACAAAAACGATTGATGATTTGTAAAAGCTTAAACTAAACAGGGATAATTGCCTAATACCGATAACTTCTATGTATTATTTTAAGCTTCTAACTGGCCATCGGCGATCATGTACTTCATCATATTAGGTATTAATGAATTGTGAAATAGAAAACTTAAACTAACTTAACCAAACATTAACAAATATTAACTAAGTGTTATTTTTTTTTTTTGCCTACCAGAGGGTTGTGGGACCAGAGTGTGTTACCTGCCAGAGGGTTGTGGGACCAGAGTGTGCTACCTGCCAGAGGGTTGTGGGACCAGTGTGTGTTACCTGCCAGAGGGGTGCGGGACCAGTGTGTGTTACCTGCCAGAGGGTTGTGGGACCAGAGTGTGTTACCTGCCAGAGGGTTGTGGGACCAGAGTGTGTTACCTGCCAGAGGGTTGTGGGACCAGAGTGTGTTACCTGCCAGAGGGTTGTGGGACCAGAGTGTGTTACCTACCAGAGGGTTGTGGGACCAGAGTGTGTTACCTGCCAGAGGGTTGTGGGACCAGAGTGTGTTACCTGCCAGAGGGTTGTGGGACCAGAGTGTGTTACCTGCCAGAGGGTTGTGGGACCAGAGTGTGTTACCTACCAGAGGGGTACGGGACCAGAGTGTGCTACCTACCAGAGGGGTGCGGGACCAGAGTGTGTTACCTGCCAGAGGGTTGTGGGACCAGAGTGTGTTACCTGCCAGAGGGTTGTGGGACCAGTGTGTGTTACCTGCCAGAGGGTTGTGGGACCAGAGTGTGTTACCTGCCAGAGGGTTGTGGGACCAGAGTGTGTTACCTGCCAGAGGGGTGCGTGAGGCGGTGTAAGTTGGAAGTGAGGCAGGAACACGAGTCTTGACCCTTAGCAAAATGAAGTGGGGAGACCATTAACCAACACGTCATCATTCGCTAGCACGTCACCATTAACCATCAACTCGTCACGATTAACCAAGGCTTTACCATCAACTAACACGTCACCATTAACTAACTGGTTAACATAAACCAACACGTCACCATTAACCAACACATCACCATTAACCAGCACTTTACTCTTATGCTACACGTCACCATTAACCTACACGTCACCATTAACCAGCACTTTACTCTTATGCTACACGTCACCATTAACCAACACATCACCATTAACCAGCACTTTACTCTTATGCTACACGTCACCATTAACCTACACGTCACCATTAACCAACACATCACCATTAACCAGCACTTTACTCTTATGCTACACATCACCATTAACCTACACGTCACCATTAACCAACAAGTCACCATTAACCAACGCGTCACCACACACAGCAATAGGTGTGTCGTCCGCTGTACCATTATTTAAAGATTAATTTCGTTTTGTAATGAGGAACAAATATAACACAGACTCATCAGCTTCCTAATGGGACGACATAAAGGTGGTCAGGTATACTTCAGCCGGAGACAAATATGAGCTTAGGTTAGGTTAGGTTAGGTTGAATTATTTCATGATAGTTTTGTTGGGTCGATTTCTTAGGTTATGTTGGGTTGGCATAAGTAGTTTAGGTTATATAAGGTTCGGTTAAATAACTCATTGATAATTAGGTTAGGTTGAAATTACATACTGATAGTTAGCAAAACAAAATTAATGTGTGTACAGTACGTGTATGATACTCAAGACTCCTGACAGGACAGTGTGTGCAAACCACAGTTTAATGTACAATACTACACAGAACTCTTGACAGTTAGCATCTGAACTTCAGCCTTACTTACTGAAGCTGTTTCAGAGAGTAGTGAGGGAGGCGCCATACTCTAGGTTCTTGAGATAACTTGATATACACGGTTCAGTAATCAATAGGCTGTTGAAAATCCCTTATTTTAAATTATTGTATCTTAAGTCAAATTATTGTCCGTGAAACAGTAGGCTATCGTTGCTCATAAGTTATAAGCAACGATATGTTATGACTCATAACAAAACGCGTTTTAATCTTCAATTGATATATACAATCGTACAAAAGGAGAGGAAAAGATTTTATTTTTTACTTGTACCTAGTCTAAGGAATCTCATTGTTTATATTACAAAAACTGAAAGATGAGAATTTGTTCATTAGTTCATATAATACAAGTTCCTAATTTTATCCACATACATTGAGAAATATCCCATGTACTAATAAAACAATGTCATGATGCTATACACTGTAGAGCCGGGCATATGTATGACCCCTACAGGTAATTCATCATATCAGACTGCTGTACTATTAAGGTGTCAGGTGCCATTAACAACTAGGAGTGACAACAGACAATAAAAGGTGGCTTATTATTATAATACAAAGTAGTTATTTTTATGTGTCTTAATGCAACGTCATCCTTAAGGGAAGTGAATCCTGAAGCGTAGCAGTAGTTAATTTTCTTTCAATTATGAAATTATGATCAATCTGTAAGTGGTATAGATGGTAACAAGTGATCCTGGGCCCGGCTGCTGGCACGAGGAACAACATTGATGGCCATTAAAAAATTAGATTGTTTAGGCCGAAATACTGTTACTTACGAAACACTGCTAGCACGTATTGGCAAGGGCAGCCCGGAACCGTCAGGAACTCCGCCGATTGGATCCCATAGGCCACCCTTCTTCGCCAATCTCCTTAGGTGCTGAGGCAACTGAGGGTCTTCAGGACTCCGCCGAGAGGGCCAGAACAGCCGTCCTCACGCCCCCAAGGAGTGATGCTAGCGAAGGTCCCGCTGGACCCCCGAGTAAGGTTGAGACTTTTCCTCTATTTCTCTTTAAGACAGAGAGGCAACACTGGCTAGTGACGCTAAGAGTATCTACTGTCATATCTTGATATGGCATTACTTATTTTAAAGTGGCGTCTACAACACACCGAGACTTTGGTGTTTGTTTCTGTGAGTTAAGGAGATAAAGTGAGTCAACCTGAGACGTTAGTCAGCTGGTGCACAAGTTTTGAATTACGATCACAAGTACTCATATTTCATTATATCTATTATCCTCGCTGGGTGGGAGATATAAACTAATGTTATAGTTATATAGTCCTAAGTAACTTATATAAAGTATATAGGCATATAGTCCCCAGTAATTCATGTAATGTTATAGGGCTTGTAGTCCCTAGTAACTTATTGCCGGATGCTTCACATTATGGTATAAGTAATATTAACATTAATTACCACTGGTTAGAGGAGTGGTACTGACAGCCCGACGGTGTGTTCAGTGTATCAGAGGACTGTATCTGTTAACTTATAGCATGAGACTTGGCCTGCTGCTGTACTGTGGCCCTGACAAGATCATGTAGTGCGGGACATCACCAGATACTCCTGCGTTGGCCTCAGACATATTCCCAAATTGATGCTGTGTCCTTTTACTGGTGGGTAGTGGACATGTTACTGCTCCAGTTGACATAAATTATAATTTATTTATTTCACGTTAGTGGGAGTAGTAAAAGTTACCTTATATTCAGAGTAAAAGGAGGTATGACCTGAACGACTGGTGATAAGTATTCAAGGGTCTTATGCTGTGTTGGTGTGTGAGTTGCTACTGTGTGAGCCGCTGTCCACAAGGACCTCTACCCACACTACGCTCGACCTGTGGATGGGCCAGTAATTATGGTTACTGACTATACTATCACCATCGACCTGTACCAGCCACTTGTAATACCCAAAGCTCACTAGTAACGTCCATTATATCGTATATTAAATGTTCATCTCTTTATTTGTACGTCATCCCATGCTAGATTATACGAACCTGGCATGCTATCACCGTGATACGAAGAGTAGGCAGGATACAGTCGCCATAGGCATGATAGGTAAGGTAGAATGTAAACCAGCTTATTCGTGCTACCCGTCGTCACCTCCTCCAACATTCATCCGGCGCATATAGAGCGACGACATCCACTCCTACGTGTCATCCATCAATCCAAGTAAAATAATGATTACCACATCCATAGTGGATTATATAGCACACACACACATAATAATGGAAGCCCCTCGAAATCGAGGATGGCCGGCCCAAGGGCCTCCTAGGCGTGAATTTGTTAAAGTGTAGAAGCTGTCGCCAACACAACAACCACACCCTAAGTTAACGAGCTGCATGACCCAGTGTTAAGGAATAGTCCGAGAAGACTGGACAGCTCGCCAACTGCACTGGCTAACAATTACTCCGGAACACGATCCGCAAATCGATTAACATCCAGGGTCCCAATTACTGCTGGGTAGACAGAGGCAAATGGCGTAAAGAAACTTGCCCATAGTTTCACCCTGCCCGAGGATCGAACTCGGGCAGGATGCTGACCATTTCACCACAGGTCACACACACACACACACACACACACACACACACACACACACACAGACCCACGTCAATAACTCACCATTTATTACGTGGAGGATCCCTCAGAAGGCTCCTACAGTGTGTTGCTACTTTATCATCCACCAACTTACACACTATCATACTGCTCCTGGAAGACACTGAACACACCGTCTGGCTTTCAGCACAACTCCTCCTGGCCGTGAAGATCATCACTTCATTATGCTGACTGTTTATAAATATGAAACATCTTCGTCACACTTCTTATTGACTTTCTGCCTCATTTTTACACAATTGCAGGTCACAATTGTTTCTTTTACTTTGACAACACGACATACATATAATGTTTCTCTCTATTATTATTATTATTATTATTATTATTATTGTATTTTCGCCCCCCAGGCCCTGATGTGGGTCATTGACCTGTGACCTGAGTAATCCCGTAAAAAAAAATGTGAAGAATATGTCAATAAGTTACTGGGGACTGTTTACCGATAACATTACATGAGTTACTGGTGCCTATAATTATAACTATAACATTAGTTTATATCTCCCACCCAGCGAGGATAATAGAAATAATGAAATATGAGTACTTGTGATCGTAATTCAAAACTTGTGCACCAGCTGACTAACGTCTCAGGTTGACTCACTGTATCTCCTTAACTCACAGAAACAAACACCAAAGTCTCGGTGTGTTGTAGACGCCACTTTAAAATAAGTAATACCATATCAAGATATGACAGTAGATACTCTTAGCGTCACTAGCCAGTGTTGCCTCTCTGTCTTAAAGAGAAATAGAGGAAAAGTCTCAACCTTACTCGGGGGTCCAGCGGGACCTTCGCTAGCATCACTCCTTGGGGGCGTGAGGACGGCCGTTCTGGCCCTCTCGGCGGAGTCCCGAAGACCCTCAGTTGCCTCAGCACCTAAGGAGATTGGCGAAGAAGGGTGGCCTATGGGATCCAATCGGCGGAGTTCCTGACGGTTCCGGGCTGCCCTTGTCAATACATGCTAGCAATGTTTCGTAACTAAAAGTATTTCGGCCTGAACAATCTGAATTTTTAATGGCCATCAATGTTGTTCCTCGTGTCAGCAGCCTGGAGGCCATTGGTTCATCTCTACACCCGTGGGAACAACTAAGTCGGTTGTGTACAACAGCGTCAGAGAATTATAGCAGCCTTACAGTAAGAACGGCACCAGTGTCTTAAGGCTCATTAAGGCATCACGTATTGGTTAATACAAAAGGTGTTACCAAGTTAATGGCCGACAATCCAATTTTTATTGTCATTTTTCCTTCTGATTTTTTTACACTTTAGTTTACATTTGTATTAAATTTAACACTTATTGTCATTTTTTCCTTGCAGTAATACATACAAATGAAAAGCTTCATACAAAACATAACGTAACGTAACGTAACGTAACGTAACCTGCTTTAGGTATAGTTGAATTTCTTATGATTGTAAATGACGTCTTATATGAAACAGTGATAATATTATAATGTGTAAATTAATTTACATTATTATAACAATAAAAAGTATTCCTTTACCCCTACTTAGCGGACACACACACTGGCCATAGGTGACCATGTAGGTCATCATATTAGGTCCACATGAATAGTTTAAGTAACTTAACCTTAAGGAATATTACTTAACTCTTATCTTTATAAACACAGGATGATCATGACGTGTTATATGATATATTCTAAACAATGTAAATGCCAACATAAGTTTGGGAGAAAAACAACTAAATCTAAAGTTACTTAAAACAACAGTAAAGACTTAAACTGTACACATGAGAGGAAAACAAATATTATAGTAATAAATAACTAATTAAACCCTGAAACTAAATATGTATATTTAAACGTTCTTTGTCTTTTATATTATATCGTTAACACAGTAATGACTTTAACACATATTGAAACAATTAAAAGAAAAACAAAACAAAAAAACACCGATCAACCTCGACCCGGAGGGCCAGATGACCCCTGGACAGCTCTGAGCTTGACCAGCCCGTTTGTGTTTATATTATTATCTCGACTGAATTATATTACAAAGTCACTTATGAGTTTTTCAATGTTGTTTTGATAATATTTACTTATTCTCACCTAAATGTTAACAACTAGCGTCTTAAAGAATACGACCACAACTAAATAAAGGCGGAAATTCACGGAGGTAGCTTGGTGTAACTGGCTAGCCTCCCCAAGGTGCCACAGACCTGCCATCGTCTAGTAGTCTTTCATCGTGTAGCACAACTGAGGCTATACATACGAACACGTTTACTATATAGCTGGAGTATTTTACACGTTTCTTATACAGCCACTACTGAGAGAGGGGGAGGGAGGGAGGGAGGCTACACGATGAACCCATAAATCAGGTATGGCTTGTCGAGGACGGGCTACGGGGCAATGTAAACAATGGGGCTACTAAGACTATAGGCATAGGCTCCAAGTCCACGCCAGGCCAGGCCTGAGCTGATGACGTCACTAGCAGCGTCCTCAGCGGATATAACACGACTTGTATCTCTCGTCCATCTCTCCCTGGGAGAGGAGGGGGGAGGGGGAGGAGGAGGGGGACGAGGGGGACGAGGAGGGGGAGGGGAAGGAGGAGAAGAGGAGGGAGAAGAGGAGGGACGTAAAGGGGAAGAGGAAGAAGAAGAGGCGGAGGAAGGAAAAGGAAGAAGATAAGTAGTAGGAGGAAAGTGAGAAGGAAGAAAGAAGGAGGAGAAGGAGGAGAGAAGAGAAAGAAGATGAAAGAAAGACAGAGAAGGGGAGGGGAGAGGAATGGACACAAAGCGAACAGTAACAAGTTTCAGTGTTGTTGTTGTTGGTGGTGGTGGTGGTGGTGGTAGTGGTGGTGGTGATAACAGCAGTGGTCACGTTAGTAGTAGTATTAGTGGTGATTAAAAGTGGTGCAGATGACGTGGTGGTGAGTGGTGATACGTGGTGGTAGTCACAGAAATGGTGGTGGTAGTGATGATAATAGCAGTGGTAGTGGTGGCAGTAGTAGTGGTGGTGATAATAGCAACGGTCACACAGTCCTGTCGTAACTGGCTGGCGGGTCTCAGGTGACATGTCGGGTCGGAAGGGAACAGAACAAAGCCTCGGCATCCGTCACCCCCCTCCTTCCCTCCCAGACAGTTAACAGTCACAAAACGTCTCGACCTGTAAACACCTCAGCCCTGGGAACACTCGCAGAAACCGGAGAGAGTCCCTGAGAAAACCCTGTAGAAACCGCCGTGGCCCGAGGGATGGACTAGCCGAGAAAATCATAACGAATTTCAGGAAAGCTCTTTTGGCTCCACCCGTCCGTCCGCCTCATGGGAAAAGGTTTTCTTTGCCATTTTAAAAGATTTGGAGCCACAATGAGGGATTTTTCACCGCTAAGGGTAAGGGTTAGAGGAGGTGGTGGGGGAGGGGGGATGGAGAGAAGGGGAGGGGGTGAAAGGAGGGGAAGGAGTGTATAGGGGGAGGTAGTGAAGAAGGAGGGGGTGGACGGTGGTATCCCACACACCCACTTTATGTAATGGAGGTTTAGAATGCACTACCAAACACACTTATCATATACGCCTCAAAAATATTGTCACATCATCACTAACTAATAAAACACAAGACTTGGTGAGTTATGTGTGAAGGGGATCATTCAGGTGGTGTGAGAGAGAAGCTTCACTAAATGGAGGAGGAGACACACACGTCCTCCCCATGGCTCCCACACACCCGCCGATAAATCACGTTCCGACTTCTTTATAAGGACCTTCCTATTACCTGAATAACCCGGCAGCTGCAGCCTCAACCAATGGGGCGCCGCGCATTACCGCCGGCCTCCAATAATTACACCACATACAGGAAAGGGGCGGGTTTAGGGAGTGATAAAAAACGCGCCTTTCCCACTCTCGCGTGTGATTGGGCGAGGAAGGAAGATGATAAAAAGAGGCGACTGTGATTGGCTGGCACCGCGTGTAATCACATATGACATGATGAAGATGATGATGGTGTTGCGATATGAGGAAGGTGTGTACTAGTGTGTGGTTGGTGGTGGCGGTAGTGGTGACTGGCATGTGTGATGTGTGTGTGTGTTGGCTACTGATGGCGACCCTCTACACTGCCCCTGTTCCCACAACCACCCCCACCGCGCCTCACCATCGCTCCACACTACCCTCCCATAACATATAATTACAGTATATAAGTTATTAATAACAGCAATTTAGTATTTATTATAGTTTTTCGTATAGAGAAAAACACGTAAAAACAACATAGGATAAACTGGACAGTGTCAGATTGTGGGTGTCGGGAAACGTTGGAAGTGTGTAGTAGTAATAATAATTAACGGTTTATTGAAAAATATGGCAGGCAAAAAACTGAAAATATAAACTAAACAGAGATGAGTGGGTCACTTTGTTGTCAAGAAATACACAAGTAATATTAGTGGTAAATAATATGACTTGTATATGATGACAAGGAGGAATGGATCTTTTAACAGTTTCAGAACAGTTACGGTACTAAAGTGAGATAGACAAGGAGTGACTACACCAACACCCCCCACAAACCACCCCTCACCAACATACCCCACTACAACTACGTCAGAATGTATATACTGTAACGCACTACATTTACGTCATGTGTGTTTTAGATGCACTACAGCTACGTCAGAATGTATATAACGCACTACATCTACCTTCAAGAGTGTTTTAGTCTTTTAGACACACTACAACTACGTCAGAAGGTATATATAACGCACTACAACCACGTCAGGAGTGTTTTAGATGCACTACAACTACGTCAGATGCATGAGGCACACTACAACTACGTCCTAATGCATGATACACACTACAACTACGTCAGAATGCATGAGACACACTACAACTACTTCAGAATGCATGAAGCACACTACAACTACGTCAGATGCATGACACACTACAACTACGTCAGATGCATGACACACTACAACTACGTCCTAATGCATGAGACGCACTACAACTACGTCCTAATGCATGAGACGCACTACAACTTCGTCAGAATACATGAGACGCACTACAACTACGTCAGAATACATGAGACGCACTACAACTACGTCCTAATGCATGAGACACTACAACTACGTCAAATACATGAGACGCACTACAACTACGTCCCTATGCATGAGACACACTACAACTACGTCAGAATACATGAGACGCACTACAACTACGTCAGAATACATGAGACGCACTACAACTACGTCCTAATGCATGAGACACACTACAACTACGTCAGAATACATGAGACACACTACAACTACGTCCTAATACATGATACACACTACAACTACGTCAGAATACATGAGACGCACTACAACTACGTCAGATGCATGAGACGCACTACAACTCTGTCAGTTGCATGAGACGCACTACAACTACGTCAGTTGCATGAGACGCACTACAACTTCGTCAGGATGCATGAGGCACACTACAACTACGTCCTAATGCATGAGACACACTACAACTACGTCAGTTGCATGAGACGCACTACAACTATGTCAGTTGCATGAGACGCACTACAACTACGTCAGGATGCATGAGACACACTACAACTACGTCAGAATACATGAGACGCACTACAACTACGTCAGAATACATGAGACGCACTACAACTACGTCCTAATGCGTGAGACGCACTACAACTACGTCAGATGCATGAGAAGCACTAGAACTACGTCAGAATGCATGAGTCACACTACAACTACGTCCTAATGCATGAGACACACTACAACTACGTCAGGATGCATGAGACGCACTACAACTACGTCAGTTGCATGAGACGCACTACAACTACGTCAGTTGCATGAGACGCACTACAACTACGTCAGGATGCATGAGACGCACTACAACTCCGTCAGTTGCATGAGACGCACTACAACTACGTCAGAATGCATGAGACGCACTACAACTACGTCCTAATGCATGAGACGCACTACAACTACGTCAGTTGCATGGGGCACACTACAACTACGTCAGTTGCATGGGGCACACTACAACTACGTCCTAATGCATGAGACTCACTACAACTATGTCAGGGTGCATGAGACGCACTACAGCTCCGTCAGTTGCATGAGACGCACTACAACTACGTCAGAATGCATGAGACGCACTACAACTCCGTCAGTTGCATGAGACGCACTACAACTCCGTCAGTTGCATGAGACGCACTACAACTACGTCAGAGTACATGAGACGCACTATAACTACGTCAGATGCATGAGACGCACTACAACTCCGTCAGTTGCATGAGACGCACTACAACTACGTCAGAATGCATGAGATGCACTAAAACTACGTCAGAATACATAAGACGCACTACAACTACGTCAGATGCATGAGACGCACTACAACTACGTCAGATGCATGAGACGCACTACATCTACGTCAGATGCATGAGACTCACTACAACTACGTCAGAATGCATGAGGCATACTACAACTACGTCCTAATGGATGAGACACACTACAACTACGTCAGGATGCATGAGACGCACTACAACTCCAGCAGTTGCATGAGACGCACTACAACTACGTCAGTTGCATGAGACGCACTACAACTCTGTCAGTTGCATGAGACGCACTACAACTACGTCAGATGCATGAGACGCACTACAACTACGTCAGATGCATGGGGCACACTACAACTACGTCAGATGCATGGGGCACACTACAACTACGTCAGATGCATGAGACGCACTACAAATACGTCAGAATGCATGAGATGTACTACAACTACGTCCTAATGCATGAGACGCACTACAACTACGTCAGATGCATAAGACGCACTACAACTACGTCAGATGCATGAGACGCACTACAACTACGTCAGATGCATGAGACGCACTACAACTACGTCAGGATGCATGAGACGCACTACAACTCCGTCAGTTGCATGAGACGCACTACAACTATTTCAGGATGCTTGAGACGCACTACAACTACGTCAGAATACATGAGACGCACTATAACTCCGTCAGTTGCATGAGACGCACTATAACTAAGTCAGATGCATGAGACGCACTACAACTCCGTCAGCTGCATGAGACGCACTACAACTACGTCAGAATGCATGAGGCTCACTATAACTACGTCCTAATGCATGAGACACACTACAACCACGTCAGAATACATGAGACGCACTACAACTACGTCAGAATACATAAGACGCACTACAACTACGTCAGATGCATGAGACGCACTACAACTACGTCAGAATGCATGAGACACACTACAACTACATCAGAGTACATGAGACGCACTACAACTACGTCAGATGCATGGGGCACACTACAACTACGTCCTAATGCATGAGACACACTACAACTACGTCAGAATACATGAGACACACTACAACTACGTCCTAATTCATGAGACACACTACAACTACGTGAGAATACATGAGACGCACTACAACTACGCCAGATGCATGAGACGTACTACAACTACGTCAGAATGCATGAGACGCAGTAGGCTTATATACAGATAACCTGGAGGAGACCCTAATATATCAATACTAATAACAATAAAGTTGTCAGATCATATTACTGATTTTTTCCGATATGTTGGTAGCCCTGATAGCTGCCTGACGTCATCAATTAGTGTTAAAAAGTAGGCACAATATTTCCGTGTTCATGAGATATATTTTAAGTGTACTTGGAAAGGTTCATAATAAACGGTATGTTAACAAAAACTTATAACTTATATATGTTAATGTAAGTTTCTGTCATTTATAGTGGGTTTGGTTACCAGAATATCACTTAATTATAAAAGTAATATATCGTGTATGTCCTTATTAACTGAAATCATTACTTTAATCTGTATATTTTAACTAATACGCGCCTGTATATTTGAAATTATTAATAGTTTCGGAGCAATATTATAGTATTAATATGTCAAAAGTAAATAGTTCGTTCCAAAATTCACGCTCGGGTGAATGACTATGTTATTACTCAAAGAAAAATTAGGTCCACTAGTTATCCTTCAGATACACATAACTGGGTTAAAACATTCATATTTTTCGTAGATAAAGGTTGGCAGATAACATACTGTAATACTAGGAAAGCGTACATTAGTGACAAAGTATTCTCATACAGCCACTTATTATCATTCTCGTATATATCCGATAATACTGTGGCAAGATGTAACAAAAAAAAAATTAGCGAAATTAAAACCAATTCCTTTCACCCCCCCCTCCTTCACACACAAGTGCATAGGGTCACCTCAGTAACGGACGAAGAAACACACCTCAACCACATGACCATTTTATTCCCCGACGTTTACGTGCATCCCACTCCTCAGCTGAAGCCATAAGTCCTGACCTGAGTGGGTACCTTGATGTACCGAATGCCTTGACATAACGTATAACGTATATATCAAACTACGGGAACTGTTTACATATAACATAAGGTATTTTCTTAAGCACACACCTAGATAAACGAAACTGAAGGAAGGTCAATTATAATACATTTTAACACTAACTCATAACTCTGAGGAGAGGGGCTAAAAATTATAAGCATTTCGTTCAGTGAAGATTTTATGTGGAGGGTCGAGGTGGAGAGATGACAGACCACACAGGTCTGATGTAAAGGCTGTCATGTGTGACGAGGTCCACACACACACACACACACACACACACACACACACACACAGAAATTGAAAAACAAAATTAGCCTTCAAATACCTTTTTAATACACCCCGTAACTCTCTTAATGTAAATAACCGAAATAATGTCAGGGGGATGTTTAGGGGAGGTGGTGTGACGTAAGGGGACGTAGGGGAGGGGAGGTCTCTGTGCGCTGGACAGAGGATAGGGGACAGTTGCACCGCCACACTGTTGTGTTAAGTAAGAAATACTCAAGATCTGACTGCTAATACTTACCATTTGGTTGTAGTGTCATTGAGATAAATAACATAACATTATTACAGCCTGTCTGCTATAGTATGTGGACATTAGTCATGCTCTTCATGTCAACTTTGGGATAAACCAGAGCCATGACGAAATGTGCCTAGGCATGAAGAGAAATTGTATTTATGATTGTTTTTTTTTGTGTACGCTACAAAAATATACTATACAATATTAATAGAGAAAATATGTGTGTACTGATGAGAGGTGATGCTTTTCCCGTTACGTAAGTGAGATTTGGTAAACAAGTTGAAAATTAGGTGATTGGACAGAAATGCGGCAGGCAAGACTATTGACTTTGTCTCACAATCCTAGGCACCACGCCACCACCACACCACACTCCATAAAGCCTGGCACTATAACACCTTAGACTTTGCTTGAGGATAAATAAAGTGGTAGATTTTTTCCTTTTTCAGCATTATATTGTCACTGCAGGACAGGTATTATTTACTCCACGTTAGGTAAATGAAAAGCGTCCATACTACACTAATTATCTATGTCAACGTTGCCGGGCACATGTATGGAGACAAATAATATCATTGTGGTCCCAGGCTACTGTGTGCACCTCATGTCTCACCGAGTAACTTAGAGGCTTCAGATTCACGTTCAGATACTCGCGGGGGTTCACACCTCACGGAAAGAATGGATTGACAACGCTGAGTGTACTAGTCGGAAATGTCCCCAACTGTACATAAAAAAATGAGATACTTTGGTTATATAATTAGGGACGAGGGGATAATAACAGAAATATTAATGGACAAAGTTGAGGGTAAGAGGGCCAGGGGAAGGCAACAACTGGGGTGGATGATGAAATTAAAGCCTTGGGGGATTGTTAAAAACAGTCCGAGAAAGTTTAGAGTGGAGGACTGTGGTCGCCAACCCTCATATATATGGGGACGGTACACTTGATTGACTGAGGTTAGGTTCTTGATCATTTTTTTTTATTTGGTAAAAATTTATTTCCTCCGCCATTTTTGGGATGTTCTTAATTAAACTGAAGAAGTTTTCTTCTATTGGAATGTTTCCTAACTTGGCTCCTTAACCCGGGCACCCGTTCTTAAAAATTACTCCTAACATTTTTGTGATAATTAAATTAGGTTAGGTTTAATTTCTTCAGCGTTTTGTGTGTTTTACCTCACGATTTCCCTTTACCTCAAAGCCCTGCCCACTCTGTGCGATAAAAATAAAATTTTCAAGTGAAATCTCAAAGTATAAAAAAAATCGAAAAATATAAATTTCCGACGAAAATGCAATAAAGTGACCTTTTTCGAATCTTTACCAAGTAAGGTTAGGTTAGGTTCGGTTATATTAGGTAATGTTAGATTAGGTTGGTTTAGTTGGTTGGTTTAGTTTGTTTTAATGTAAGTGTATGATACTGGAGGTACCATGGTGCTAAAGACTGCGATAATGATCTTAACAATTATTAAAATTAATTATTCATGACAAATTTCTGACAACAATGTAGGTTCTGTTCTAACCATGACTAAACCGATAATGACGATAAGCAAAACCACCCAACCAAATTCAACTTTAAAATATCTCAAGATCTTTAGGTTTGGTTTAATTGGTTCGTTTTGTCTGTTGTCATTAAGGCCGCGCCCAAAAACACATCGTTGCCAAAAATATGCACTAATGACTGTTTGCACTTACGGTATGACTAAGTGGTGCTGGTGGTGGGTGGTCAGGTCCTCAGTGACTCGAGAGACTTGTCATTCATGTTTTTTACTTCTCTTAAAGTGGGTTTGTGCCTATAATCCCCTTGCCAGGTTAGTGTCCTCGTCAGTCAGTTCGAAGGCAGGGAAAAATTACTTCTCTTGTGAATGTGGATCACGTAAGCCTGGCGAGTTGTTAAGGTCAGTATGGATACAACATAGTGAGAGTTAAGCTTTTTGTAGGTATACAAGGTAATGTGACCAATACTACACTCGACCACCTTTACTTCCCCAACAGGAACACACATCCACAACTGGGTGAACTAACTCTGCTGTATGTGATTCTTACACTTCACAAGGCTTATTATCTAGGTCCTGGGTGTCCATGACATCAAACCCTGCAACAATTTTACTATTTCAAGGATACTTGATTTCTACAGTTGAATCAGTGAACCTCTGACTCATTTACCACTGAAGGCCATAGTTTGCACCACAACACTATTACCTGTAGCTTGTGTAACGTCTGGCTAGGACTCGGGGTTCAGTGATGGTGTGATAAATATTGTAATTTATCCAGGAGCCTCGTGCAGCGTCGAGATCACCACCTTCACCAGCATTTAACATGCCATTAAGAGGCTTTGGCGTGTTAAGCTTCTTCAAATGTGCAATGATCCCTTGATTCATTGACTATAACATACCAGGGGCGTTAGGAGGTAGACACTGCGGGCTGATGTCATGGTCAGGTGAACTTTCTCTTACAGACTCGGTGCATTATCTTCCCTTAAAGAGCACCGCTTTGTCGGCAGTTTTTTATATACATCTTGTTATTTGGAATGCAACTGTTTCTGAACCGCTGATAGAAAACATTCCATTTATTTTGTACTGTTCATTTATAATTAAAAGGACGAATGATTACTTCGCTCTACCCAAACAACCGAATCAGAGCCCAGACGACCATCCTTTTCCTAAGTTTTTCAACCATTTTTAGTCTAAACTCTACTGTATATCAGAGCACTGTCGTCTCTTCTTGGCATTCTCATAAAACCTTTAATCCTTTTTAGTCACAAACTAAGGCACTGTTGTTCATGTTAAGTTACACTTTAAATCCTTTCCCTAGTTGACAACAACACGTCCACCGGCAGCCATTTAAACTCCGCTTAAAAAGATCCCACTTTTCTAATATTACCGAACCGATATATAAGATAGTACTACGTAACAATATATAAATTCGTTAATTAATTTATAATAGCAGATATCACAGCCGATTTACGCTTTTATCTATTATGAAATAATACTAAATTAAAACAAAATGAAAGTTATTAACATGATGGCGGCTGGTCGGTAGTCAGTGGGCGGGGATGAACACTCAAACTGAGTGGTGTAGGGAAAAACGAAATTTTTAGTAATTCTTTGGTGGTTTAACAATATTCGATGTACTAGGGCTTAATAATAATAATAATAATAATAATAATAATAATAATAATAATACATCGATAAATCATTTTTCTTTTTCGTTTGCTGTATTTTTTCATGAGTTTTAAGTTTTAAATTTTTTATATTATTCTATTATAAATTACGTTACGTTACGTTACATTACGTAACGTTACGTTACATTATGTTATGTTTGGTAACAGTACATAGATTAATAGTTAAATCTAATCCCATACAGCTTGCATTTTGTTAACTTGACTGTATGAGATCAACGAAGATTAGTCCAGCTATTTCACCTTAAGATTAACCACCCTAATTAAATCTAACCTAACCTAATCTAATCTAAACTAACCCAACCCAACTTAATCTCCCCAAAAAAGTGTTAGAGGTTAATCTTAGGGTAAAATAAACTGCAGGGACTAATCTTCAGGTGAGCCGTACGTGTTCGTATCTGTGGTGCAATGGTCAAGCAAGCTCGCCTCGCAAGCGAGCGGACCTGGGTTCGATCCCCCGGCATGGTTAAACTATGGGCAAGCTTCTTTAAGCATTTGCCTCTGTCTACCCAGTAGTAATTGGGAACCTGATTGTTAATAGATTTACTAATCGTATTCCTGGGTAATGGTTCGCCAGTGCAGTGGGCGAACTGCCCAGTCTTCTCGCACTATTCCTTGACACACGCTCCTTAAACAAATTCACCCCTAGGTGACCCTTGGGCCGGCCATCCTCGTTACACGAGGGGCAACCATTTATTAAACACGAGAGCGTCTCACTGGCAGTATCTGGTGTGAGTGATACAACATAAACACTTAAAATGTCAACAATTAAAAGTCGTACACATCACAGACTATCGACTCGGGCAAAAAGTTGCCTCATTATCTAGTGTGTGGTGCGGTGGTAGTTGTGGTGTGGTGGTGGTTGTCGTGTAGTGGTGGTTGTTTTGTAGTGGTGGTTGTGGTATAGTGGTAGTATTTATGTGGTGGTATTTGTTGTGTAGTGGTTGTGGTGTGGTGGTGGTTGTGGTGTGGTTGTGGTGTAGTGGTGGTTGTGGTGTAGTGGTAGTATTTATGTGGTGGTATTTGTTGTGTGGTGGTTGTGTTGTGGTGGTGGTTATGATGTGGTGGTGGTTGTGGTGTGGTGGTGGTATAGTAGTGGTTATGGTGTGGTGGTGGTTGTGTGGTGGTTGTGGTGTGGTGGTGGTATAGTAGTGGTTATGGTGTGGTGGAGTGGTGGTGGTTTTGGTATGGATGTGGTGTGGGGGTGGTTTTGGTATGGCTGTGGTTATAGTGTAAAGAGGTCCTGTGTGTGTGTGTGTATGTGTATGCGACTAACAAGCTGCACACTATGTAATCACACACACACACACACACACACACACACACTCTGTACCATCTAAAGCGTGGGAACGGTTATCCTGATGGCAGTGTTATCGCGCGACTCAAAAGTCACTGAACATATTCCACGCGCGTAGCCGTAGACAGGGCCGTCATACACATAAGCCCATTAGGACCGTAACCTCCACTAGGAAACCGGAGAAATCCACCCCTGACAGACGGTACCACTACACTGAAGTTCCATGGATATGGTATGATCTCCCGTCTCTACTGCTATCTAACGTCACTTCCCTAGCTAACAAGTTTGACGAGCTGGCAACTACAGTCAGGTCAGCCGCAGCGAGCGTCGTTGCCATATGTGAGGCTTGGCAAATTGTGCCTGAAACGTGTCATATTGAGGGATATCAACTCTTTCATCACCTTCGTTCACATAGACGCAGAGGGGGCGTTGCCCTCTTCTGTCAAGATGACCTACGCCCGTCACGCCTGGATGTTCAAGTCCCAGCAGATGTGGAAGCATTATGGGTACGTGTTGTGCCACGGGCCCACCCGCACCACACTGCTTCCATCATAATCTGTGTGTCATACCATCCGCCTCGCTCACCCACCAGAGACACTCTTATCAATCATCTCATTACCACCTCAGACCACCTCAGAGTTAGGTACCCATGTACCACACGGGCCAACCACCCTACCTCACTGCTGTGGGTTGTCCCTGTATGGGTACCTAACTCTGAGGTGGTCTGAGGTGGTAATGAGATGATTGATAAGAGTGTCTCTGGTGGGTGAGCGAGGCGGATGGTATGACACACAGATTATGATGGAAGCAGTGTGGTGCGGGTGGGCCCGTGGCACAACACGTACCCATAATGCTTCCACATCTGCTGGGACTTGAACATCCAGGCGTGACGGGCGTAGGTCATCTTGACAGAAGAGGGCAACGCCCCCTCTGCGTCTATGTGAACGAAGGTGATGAAAGAGTTGATATCCCTCAATATGACACGTTTCAGGCACAATTTGCCAAGCCTCACATATGGCAACGACGCTTGCTGCGGCTGACCTGACTGTAGTTGCCAGCTCGTCAAACTTGTTAGCTAGGGAAGTGACGTTAGATAGCAGTAGAGACGGGAGATCATACCATATCCATGGAACTTCAGTGTAGTGGTACCGTCTGTCAGGGGTGGATTTCTCCGGTTTCCTAGTGGAGGTTACGGTCCTAATGGGCTTATGTGTATGACGGCCCTGTCTACGGCTACGCGCGTGGAATATGTTCAGTGACTTTTGAGTCGCGCGATAACACTGCCATCAGGATAACCGTTCCCACGCTTTAGATGGTACAGTGTGTGTGTGTGTGTGTGTGTGTGTGTGTGTGTGTGTGTGCATTACATAGTGTGCAGCTTGTTAGTCGCATACACATACACACACACACACAGGACCTCTTTACACTATAACCACAGCCATACCAAAACCACCCCCACACCACATCCATACCAAAACCACCACCACTCCACCACACCATAACCACTACTATACCACCACCACACCACAACCACCACACAACCACCACCACACCATAACCACTACTATACCACCACCACACCACAACCACCACCACATCATAACCACCACCACAACACAACCACCACACAACAAATACCACCACATAAATACTACCACTACACCACAACCACCACTACACCACAACCACACCACAACCACCACCACACCACAACCACTACACAACAAATACCACCACATAAATACTACCACTATACCACAACCACCACTACAAAACAACCACCACTACACGACAACCACCACCACACCACAACTACCACCGCACCACACACTAGATAATGAGGCAACTTTTTGCCCGAGTCGATAGTCTGTGATGTGTACGACTTTTAATTGTTGACATTTTAAGTGTTTATGTTGTATCACTCACACCAGATACTGCCAGTGAGACGCTCTCGTGTTTAATAAATGGTTGCCCCTCGTGTAACGAGGATGGCCGGCCCAAGGGTCACCTAGGGGTGAATTTGTTTAAGGAGCGTGTGTCAAGGAATAGTGCGAGAAGACTGGGCAGTTCGCCCACTGCACTGGCGAACCATTACCCAGGAATACGATTAGTAAATCTATTAACAATCAGGTTCCCAATTACTACTGGGTAGACAGAGGCAAATGCTTAAAGAAGCTTGCCCATAGTTTAACCATGCCGGGGGATCGAACCCAGGTCCGCTCGCTTGCGAGGCGAGCTTGCTTGACCATTGCACCACAGATACGAACACGTACGGCTCACCTGAAGATTAGTCCCTGCAGTTTATTTTACCCTAAGATTAACCTCTAACACTTTTTTGGGGAGATTAAGTTGGGTTGGGTTAGTTTAGATTAGATTAGGTTAGGTTAGATTATAATTAGGGTGGTTAATCTTAAGGTGAAATAGCTGGACTAATCTTCGTTGATCTCATACAGTCAAGTTAACAAAATGCAAGCTGTATGGGATTAGATTTAACTATTAATCTATGTACTGTTACCAAACATAACATAATGTAACGTAACGTTACGTAATGTAACGTAACGTAACGTAATTTATAATAGAATAATATAAAAAATTTAAAACTTAAAACTCATGAAAAAATACAGCAAACGAAAAAGAAAAATGATTTATCGATGTATTATTATTATTATTATTATTATTATTATTATTATTATTATTAAGCCCTAGTACATCGAATATTGTTAAACCACCAAAGAATTACTAAAAATTTCGTTTTTTCCTACACCACTCAGTTTGAGTGTTCATCCCCGCCCACTGACTACCGACCAGCCGCCATCATGTTAATAACTTTCATTTTGTTTTAATTTAGTATTATTTCATAATAGATAAAAGCGTAAATCGGCTGTGATATCTGCTATTATAAATTAATTAACGAATTTATATATTGTTACGTAGTACTATCTTATATATCGGTTCGGTAATATTAGAAAAGTGGGATCTTTTTAAGCGGAGTTTAAATGGCTGCCGGTGGACGTGTTGTTGTCAACTAGGGAAAGGATTTAAAGTGTAACTTAACATGAACAACAGTGCCTTAGTTTGTGACTAAAAAGGATTAAAGGTTTTATGAGAATGCCAAGAAGAGACGACAGTGCTCTGATATACAGTAGAGTTTAGACTAAAAATGGTTGAAAAACTTAGGAAAAGGATGGTCGTTTGGGCTCTGATTCGGTTGTTTGGGTAGAGCGAAGTAATCATTCGTCCTTTTAATTATAAATGAACAGTACAAAATAAATGGAATGTTTTCTATCAGCGGTTCAGAAACAGTTGCATTCCAAATAACAAGTGAACTTCCCAATATTTTTTTCTTGTGTTATTTACGTCATTTGGTCTAACTAAACTAAACTCCTTATACTATAAATTACACAATACCAAGAGACTTTAATGATTTATATTTTTCTCTTTCTTTCTTATTCCTTATGTTTTTATTCAACCTTCTTCTTATTCATCAATATAAAACATTTTTCAGAATAAGGAGTTGTTGTTATGTACGATAAGTTGGGTAAACACTCGCCGGCAGCAACAGCGTTTGAGAAGGTCGGTGATACGTGCCAGGCGTATGATTAACCTCCTCCACACAATACAGTGATACAGTTTATAGAGTAATACAAAGATACAGTAATAGAATAAGTGTTACATAGAGTCATACAGTGAGATACTGGTGGTATAGGGATGGTTTTATAGGGTATTACAGTTATACAGCTTTGGAAGATTAGTTTTCAATGTTGTGTGAGAGAGAGAGAGTGTGTGTGTGTTTGTCAGTGTTTTAAAGAAGATATCAAATTGAATTCCCCCCAAAACAACAAACACCCCAACGATTCTCTCTGCCCTCTCCATCCCCCTCCCTCTCCCTCCCTCTCTCCCTCTCTCTCCATCTCCTCCTCCCCCCTCTCCCTCTCTCCCCTCACTCGCTTGGAGAAAAGTGATGTAATTTTTAGAGGAAGTAGCAGAAAAAAGGGGAAATTCTTTCACTGAAGGAGTCAAGCAAGTAAGGAAAAGTTGGAAGGGGGAGGGGAGAGGAGGGAAGGGGAGGGGAGAGCAGAGGGGGAGGGAAGGGGAGGGGGAGAGGGGAGGGAGGGGAAAGAGAGGAAAGAAGAATAGAAGAAGGGAAGGAGGGCAGGAAGAAGGAAGGAAGGAAGAAGAAGGAAGGAAGGAAGGAAGGAAGGAAGTATCATATCACGGTCTTAACGAAACTCCAATAATAATGTAACTAAACTGTAAACACACACACACACACACACACACACACACACACACACACACACACACACACACACACGTACGTATATATATGCCTAATTATACAGGTGTCTCACTACCTGGCCGGATCTTAATTACCCTCGAGGGAGCGGTGAAACAAATCCTAACCTTAGGATCTGTATAACTGGGAGAAAGGTCAGGTCAGGTCAGGTCAGGGAATTAAGGAAGACAAGACGATAAAGGTATGGGAAGACAAAAACACAAGAATAATAGATTAAGACAAAGTAGGAGGATAATAAATATAAAAAACAAAGAGGAATTGAGGGAGAATGGAGTGAAGTTCTTTTCTCATTGGCCGGTTAGGTAGAGTCTTTATATGTCTTCTTTATAACGTTATGTTACTAATTTAACCAATCAAATTTATCTGTTGTTAAGAATATTGCTTCTGATTGGTTAGTTACTTCTTAGGTTAGGTTAGGTTACATTAGGTTAGGTTAGGTTAATTTAGTTAATTAATAAGCTTATTTATCTAACATACAACTCATTTAGAATTTATCTTAATGTATAAATAAATGCAATAAAACACCTCCTTCTCTCTATTCAATTCTGAGGTAAATCTTTCATTCCGGTCTTTGAGAATCTCCATCGTTGTGTCGTAGCTGAGTGAGGCAGGTCTTCACATCACCAGTTTTAGGGGAAGTGGGTTTTTTTGTCTCCTCATGCAGTTCCTTTGTGAATCTGGTTGTCGAGTTAGAAAATGTTCAGCGTTAATTTCACAGTCCGAGTCCAGTTGTAAATGGTTGAAGAATGGGTGTGTGTGTGAAGCTAGCTCTCTCTCTCTCTCTCTCTCTCTCTCTCTCTGTTTCTCCCTCTGCCTCTTTCTTTCCCTTACCCTATCTCTCTTCACCTTATTCTTCTCTCCGTGCCTATAGCCTTTCTCTTCTTCTCTCTCTCTCCTCTCCTTTTTCTCTTTATTTATTCCTCTCTCTTCCTTCTTCTTCTTTCCACCTCCTCTCTTTTCCTCCATCTGTCTCTCCCCACTCTCCCCTCCTCCTCTCTTTCTCCTCACCACTGCCTCTGCTATACACAAGGAGCCAGTGAGGAGTCGACCGCTGGACGTCTCTTGTCTGTTATTGATGTTTGCTCTTTAATTAATCAACATTGACTGGAAAGATTTTTTTAATCGAGAGTCCCAGTAGAAATAAGTTTCCATAATAGTTTTTCTTTCACCATCTATCTTTTATCATCGATCCCTGTCTATGTATGTCTCCATTTAACTACCCGTCCATCCATCCCTTACTCTACCAATATACAATAGTCTGTGACTGATTTCAGTAACAGAAAACGGATGTTGTTAGGTGGTATGACTGTTGTGTATACGTTATAATGTCTCACACTCAAGATGGGTTGGAGAAAGGAAACTCTATATGGTGGTTTTCTGTATATAAATATATTGTAAGTACGGTGCGGTGCTAGGGAGTTGCTGTGTGGGGAGGAGCTTGCTGAGAGGTGTTGCGGGGCTGTAGGTTGAAGGGATTTCGGGTCGGTCGGTGATACTGAGAGAAGAGAGCATTAGCTCTGAGGGTGCAAGAAGGGTACAGTACAAGATAAAGTTCAGAAGTAGGAAATATAGGAGGAGGTTAACAGCAGGTGGGCTATCTACCTTGCGGAGACGAGGTTTTTGTCTTCCGTCAACAGTGCTGCATTAGAGGACTCTGCGGTTAGGGAAGGCCGGTCTCAGCCAAGCTAAACTAAGTTGTTCTATTTGATGTTTGATGTTTCCTTGGGGCATATTATGTTAGGGGGGGGGGGGGTCCCTCCAGGTCCTTGTGTGACCGGAGAGTTGTGCCCATCATTTGCTTCTTTTTTATTGTGTATATAGAGGCTCTGGTTCTTCGTTATCATTTTTCCTGCTTGTTGTTGTTGTTGTTTTCCTCATTTAATCGGTTTAGTATGGGATCCTGTTCTTGTTGGATTTTTTCCCATATTGCATTTGCTTGGGTGTGTCTTCTGGTGTTGAGTGGGTCTATGCCGTGTTCTGTGTGTATGTCTTGTACTGTTTGTGTGTATGGTGGTTGGTGTTTTGCCGCTCTTCTGAGGGCTATATTTTGCACTGCTTGAAATTTAAGTTTGTTTGTTCTTGCGATTGTGTTCAGAGGTATCGGAGGGTATTCTAAGTGTGGTCTGATCAGTGCTGTATATATGTGCAATTGCGTGTTGGTGTTTAATTGGCGAAATCTTCTGAGCCTTGTAAGTTGTGATTTTGCAATTACTATTCTTTCATTGATGTGGGGGATTATTCTGTTTCTGGTTATCTTGAGTCCTAATATTTTTCCGTTGACAGCATATGGCATTTGTTGGTTATTGACAATAATGGGGTAGGGATTTGTTTTTGCGATGTGAATTATTTCACGGCGAGGTTGAGAGCTTATATAGGCCCGTCGCTGATAGCCGACCCCACTCTGTCAGACCACGAGGCCTTGGCTGGGAAACGCGAAAAGGGATCGGCTGGTCATTCACAAACGGCAGTGGCAGTTGTAGGGGAGATTATCCACTACACGACCATTATACAGTACCATAAGTATATAACTGTCCGTATAACTAACTATTCGATATACTAATAGAGAAAAAAGAGAAGACGCATGATAAAATCATCGTACATCGTGTTATTTATAGGGTGACGTCACTATCACAGTGACGACGATGGTCATGTGACATTGTACTGGCAGGTCCCTTTAAAAGCCGTCCACACAACACCCGTGGTTGCAATCGGCTGTTTCCTTCGCCCTTCTAGAGTCCAAGATGGGAAGTGCAACGTTAACTATCGTCTTAACATTTTTTTTTGTTTGCCATACCGGCTCGGCGCACTACCTCGCTCAACCGACCACTGGAAATTCTGAAGGAGGAACCGTCATGAACCAGATGATCTGTAACAGCGTCATCGTGTCCAACTCCACAGGTAATGGCGCTGCTCCTCTTTACTCTGGTAATAATAATAATAATATGGCCAGGATTTTTTTTTTTACGGGGATTAGCCCACCCGGGCACATGTCACTGACCCACATCGGAGCCTGGGAGGCGAAAATGTATTAATATTAATAATAATAATAATAATAATAATAATAATAATAATAATAATACAGAACCATAAATAAATACAAAAATGAAAAAAAAGATCAAGAGTGAGAAACAACATATGTATGTTGTGTTGTCAATGGTAAGAGAAACAATTGAGACCCTGCAATTGTGTGTAAATGAGGCAGAAAGTCAGATCAGCAACCTGGGACTTGGTCACAATATTCGTGATGCCATATGGCAGCAGGGTCTACCATTAGACAACACATTATGCTTCCAATATCTTCCCAGGAGGTAGTACCTCCCTGTCCCATCAGGAATACAACAATAATACGGTTCATTTTAACCAGCCCTGTACTAGACCGCCTTCATTTCCTGAAGCCTAAAGTTAGGTACCCATTCACAGCTGGGTGGACTGTGGGTGTGCCAGGCGCAAACCGGTGATTCTTAGGTTAATATGCTAAGACATTATCCACTCAATCGCTGCATCTTTTCAAGAATTTTTAGTTCAGTTTCTTCACTTTGATAAAATGTTTAAAAATATCTTTAAAATCGGGATTTACAGTATTTGGTAAGCTCTACTTTGGCACATTTTTATATATAATAAAATTTCTGAAATTTGTATTTATTTTTTCAACTAAACTAAAAGTGATGCGCCCGCAGAAAAGGTGTGTCCATACCCATTCAAGTCGGTGCTCGAGGACTGTCTGTACCTGAGCCGAGTGTTGAGGTCATGGCGTCAGGCTCGCGGCCACTGCCAGGGCCTGGGAGGTGACCTGGTCGTGCCAATTAATGCCTACGTCTTGTACACCTACGTTGTCGAGCAAGATGTTGTCTCCACTGATGTTGCCAGTAAGTATTGTGTTGCTCTGTGTAAGTCACCTGCTTCTGAAACATTTCCTGTTCTCTCCTATGTTCACAAATTATATTTTTTTTTGTGATATGGTTGGAAGAAAATCATAAATTTGTATATAATGGGTAAAAGCCCAATACGTTTATAAATTTATTTAGGTAAATACTGTACAAGAATATAAAATATTGAGGTAACCCTACAGCCTCGTATATATAAATTATCGTGTATATCTGTAAGAGAAGTTTGATCTTCAGTGTCTCCTTTCTCCTCAGATCCTCATGTGTGGGTCGGAGGTAAGAAGAGGGCAGATCAAACTTGGCGCTGGATAAAGAGTGACGCACAGATAGATTCCTCTCTGTGGCACCCGGGGCTGCCTGATGCTCGTCCCGACGGTGACTGTGCTTACATACACCGCGGCAATGCTTATCCATTTGCCAACTTCCCCTGTACCAATGCTTACAGGTTCATCTGTCAGTATAAATAGGCGAATACTTAGTTACTCCAGTCGAAGGGGTATATCCTTAATTTTCATCTTTGTGGGGTGTATTTCTGTAGTTTAAATTGTAGAAATTGTGTATATCTAAAAATAACGTCAATTACACGAAGTAAAACCTTAGCAGTTATTTGTGGCTGGTGGGTAGACAGAATCACAAGATCTATCGAAACCTAACACAATCTAACTTATTTAATCTAATTTAATTAACCTAACACAATCTTACCCTAACCTAATTAATATTAACCTAGTATAATGTAACTTATCCTAACCTAACCCCCTAAGTAGTGTTAGGGTCTACTTATCTGATGAAATAAGCCAGGGGGGCTAATCTTCAGGTGAGTCCATTATGATCGGGTAGAAACAAGATAATCACAAGTTGGATTGTGATGATGGCGCACAAGGTTGACGTTACTGTGTGATAACGTGTACTTGAAGTTTGTAAGATAATGCCCTCACTGAAGTAGTTGTAGTTAATGATAAAGTGTACTTAAGATAGTATATTAGGAAATATTACATTATATTCAGCAGTTATAAAATCTACTCATTTACTTACCTTATATAACATTCGGTATGGTTTTATGCTAATAGGACCGTTTTCTTTATTAAAGTGTATTTTTTATTGGTTTACATATTGGACTAATGGGATAAAAAAGGTAAACTAAAGTAAAATAATTGCTCTAAATATCATAGATTGTCATGTAGATAAATAGAAATTACCATTGCAATAATTATATTTGCCAGCTTGATAATTTATACTGACAGGTCTGTCCTCTTGTTCCAACCATGTTGTACTCCTTTATCATATCTATGTATATCAACACCATTGTAAAATATGCATATACTTATAAAATAAATGTAAAAACAAAAAATAAATAAATAAGTAACAAAGTGATAACCGTGGTAACATTCTGGTAAGTTCTTACTACCACAACGTTAAATAAATGCACTGCCCATCACTTTTCCAGTATAATCTCATCCTGAACAATGTAATGGAGAATAAAATCCAACAGGAAAACTTAAGTTGCTGACTGACTGCTCTGTTCTCCTATTGGCTGTAATTTAGTGGGTTTACATTTTAGTCCACCAATCACAGTTAAGTAAGAGATTGTTTGACATAATTATGCAATATTTACACCACAACCAAGCAAGCTATAGGCCTTCCCAGGGGCGCTCCTGGTAGGGTTCCTAGGAGCGCTGCCCCGGGAAGGGTCCCTGGGAGGGCCTCTGGCGACGCCACTCCTGGTAGGACCCTTAGCGAGCCCCAGGCAGCGCTGTCCCTGGGGAGGCTCAAGGGGGGGGGGGGTGCCTTCCCTGGGAGGGACTCTGTGGGCGTCGCCTCTGCTAGGGTCCCACTCAGAGGCAGCAGCGTCCCCTAAACCCCTCCCAGAGACTGCGGTGCCCCCAGGGACCCTACCAGGAGCAGTGGCTCCTCTAGGGTCCCTCCCAGGGACGGCGGTGCCTCCAGGGATTTTCACAGGGCAGCAACGACCTCAGAGACCCTCTCAAGGGCTGCAGCGCCCACAGGGACTCTCTCAGGGTCGGCGACGTCACCAGGGACCATCCCAGGGACACTCAGGGGCGACGGCGCCCCCAGGGACCTTCCCAGGGGCGGTCGCGTATCCAGGAACCCACCCAGGGGCGGCGATGTCCTCAAAAACCCTCCCAGAGACGGTGGCGCCCCTAGGAGGCCTCCCAAGGGCGACGGGGCCCTCCCTTCCTAGAACAACAATACCCTCCCTTCCTAGATCAACAATACTCTCCCTTCCTAGATCAACAATACCCTCCCTCCCTACACCAACAATACCGACCGTCCCTCCCTCCTTGGCTCGTCACCGCCCTCCCTATATTGAATTATTCAGTTTACGAACCTAAATTTCACACACAAGTTCACCTGACCAAAACCTAATTAACTTTACACTATTTTTTGCCTCACGTAACCCAATATTGTCCTATTTTTTTTCCTCACTTTACATCTCGGAGGCCAGACGCCATTACCTACAATAACAAATCTCCCCGAGGCGACAGTAAAGCCGTATGAGGCACAAGTGAACACCTACAGTACACCTGGACGGAACATGGGCTCAAAAACAGCGATGACAGAATGCAAATGGCTGCCGTGCCTTTCAAAACCCCTACCCTCTTTACCTTAACATCCCCCCCCCCCTGTGTTTTGTGAGCTAATTATCTCTCCTCCCCGTCGCTCTCTATATATGTTGTATGTATACCATGCATGTACTCTATTTATAAACATTACTTTGTAGTGGATTTCTCCCCTACAAACGCTGTTTGTCGCTGAGTAGCCGACCCACCAATTCCCCAGTGTATGCCTCGTGGTCTAGGTCAACCAGCGCCGCCATACATCACAGAGAGGGGGTCAACTACTAAGCCACGCCTACCTGAAAGTTTTATCAGGTACTACATGGGGAGCCGATAGGAAATCTTTATTAATGGTGTATAAGACCCTGATCAGATCAAAACTTGATTATGGATGCCAGTTGTATGCTTCGGCATGCGACACCACACTCAAAAGGCTAACCAGAATACAGAACCGATGCCTTCGTCTATGTCTGGGTGCCTACAGGTGTACACGTGTAGGTAAACTAGAGGTTGAGGCCCACGTCCCTCCACTTCACATCAGGAGGGACATGTTGACGCTAAGGTACGGGTTGAGTGCGGCTAGGAAGCGGGGCACAGGCCACCCAGGTTGGTGTGCTGTTGCCAACTTCCGTTTCCTGCAGCTGCGTAGGTCCCCGTCCTCGGTTGTCCGCCTCCAGACCTTGTGCCAGGGTGCTGGTATCCATTTCGAAGATGTTGATAGATACGTTCCACCGTTGTGTCCGCCATGGGAGAACCCCAACCTCCATGTGGAAACATCGTGGCTTCCGGGAGCAAAGAATGACTTTCATCCTGAGCTCCTGAGGCAACTTTTCTATCAATTTCTTGAAGGATTCAGCGCCTATACTCACGTGTACACCGACGGGTCCAAGACTGACGACAACGTTGGAGCCGGTATCTGGAGCAGAGACGAGGAGTGGAGCTCCCGCCTGCCGCGGCATACAACTATATTCTCTGCAGAAATGTTCGCAATTAGTAAAGCCATTGACATTGCAATAACAAGCAATGTCAGTGATGTTGCGGTCATTTCAGATTCCATGTCAGCTCTTAAAGCAATTGAAGGTGGTGATACTACCAGCAATGAAATACAGGGCAACATTATTAATAAATTACATGAGTGTGCCAAGAGTATTGTGCTGGTGTGGGTGCCTGGGCATTGTAACATTTGGGGCAATGAACAGGCAGACAGATTAGCAAGAGCGACTGTGGGTCTCGGGGAGACAACTAATGTGCCCTGGGAGACTCAGTCGTGTCTCTCCTTGGGGAAGACATATACATTTGGAAAGTGGCAACATGAATGGACTAGGCTAAATCTCCACAACACCTGGAAGCCTAACATAGGTAACTGGCCCTCAGCATACAGGAAGAATAGGAGGGAAGAGGTCGTTCTCGCCAGACTTAGGCTGAACTGTACCTATTTGACCCACCTAGGGGCCTACCTTGACCAGTCCTTTCCACCTATCTGTTCCACTTGCAACCAAATTCTCTCCATCAAACATATTCTGACTGAGTGCAGCCAGTACGAACCAGAGCGCCGGCAGCTGGTTATCCTAGCTGCCGAGCAAGGCTTCGTGCTGACTGTACCCAACCTATTGCAAGATGATGTCACCATCAGTGACGCTGTAATAACCTTCCTCAAGGAGACCCATCTTATCGGCATGCTATGATTGACACACGCATGAACTCTTTTTATATCTATTATATGTATGCAACCATGCCTAAAGAAAATAAAAATGAATAAAACAAAATTAAAACATACAACATGAGAAACACATCACAAACCTTATCATTACATACAACACTCACATTTATCAAGTTAAACTGACACCCACCAACACATATTCAAACAAAAAGACACGGGCTACAAAAGACAAAATAAAAATTAAAAAAAAAAAAAAAAAAAAAAAAATCACAGAGAAACTAGTCACCTGACAAGCCATTTCATCTGGTCTGTCAGTAACTCACCATCATATCACTCATGCATACCATAATTCATCCCAATAAAACAACAAGAAGAAACAAGTAACAAATACCAAGAGCAAGAAGAACACAAGAATAACAAGAAAAGAAGAAACAAGAACATCAGATTAGTTGTAGCAAGAAAGAAGACCAAGATTAAAAGAAGAAAGAAGACATCAGCTCCGGCCGAAATAGCCTAATGGCGAAGAGGCCAGAAATCCTTAACAACTTTGAACTTTGGTGACCTGTCTCTTTCTACCTCCACCAACCAGCCAGCAACACCACCTCCTCCTCCTCCTGCCTGGCGCAAAAACAGGTCAGGTCAGGTCAACACGGCTGGCCAGACATATTCTCCGATCTAAAGTGTTATTGGTGGGGACATACTCGCTGTGTGGGAGCGGGAATTTGACAATGTGTCAGTGAATATCGGATGTCACCTTAAACATTGCCACCCAAGGTTTCTTCTCATCCCCGACGGCATAAATTGTAAATATTCCGTGTGTTCACCGGCGTTCTCCAAGTGAGTGGTGACCCATTGCTGGGTTAGTGGTGGGATAATGAGGGGGCTCGGCGCTAAGGTCAGTGTCGTTAGGCCTGCTTTGACAGGGGTGGTCCCGAGACTATCGCCCCTATGGGGCTGAGAGTGCTGCCCATGCAGTCGCCCCCACCCCCACCTCCACCATAGTAACGGACACTTGATGTAGGGTCTCGACGAACCAAGTGAGGATGGTCTGAGGTGTTGTGCCGTCAGAAAAACAGAGTTACTATTAAGAACAAGTGAAGTGTAATAAAAGTGCTTATAAACTGAGAATACACCTGTTACCTTACACCACACTCCCTCCGCTCCCAGGAGGCCCTCCTACCCTCGCACCTCCCAACCACCGCTGACTTCCTAGGAGTGCCAAGCAGTCCTCGGCCCTCTGACGTAGGCATATAAGTCGAGCCCTGTAACTCCACCATGTCTGAGTTGACTGGAGACACAGCTGCTCGCTTTAACTCTCCTGATGCACTGAGTGAGCCAGGCGACTGTGGTGTTGACCTTGACACCAACGGAGAAGATGGCTTTCATCTAGTTCAGTCCAGGAACAAGCGGAAGGCCGAAAAGGCAGAAAGACTCAGAGACAATCAACTACAACCACAACCCCCCAAGAGAGTAAGATTGTACTTCCCTGGAGGTACATCACCTGAAGACAAGTATCTCTGGCTGAACGATGCGGAAGACAAATATCCTGAGGCTGAGTTTCAGTTCAGAGTCGGTACACAAGATCATGTTCTGATTAGAAACGACCCAGCAGTCATACAGGATCTCCTCACCAATAGCATAAGGGGAATAACCATGGAACAATCATCCCAACCATCGAGCAAGAAGACCATAATAATCATTGGGCTCGACCAGTACCAGACCCCTACACTACTAGAAGCTCATCCCTACATCAGAAGGACGAAGCGACTCAGGGGCAAGAATGCAGTCATTGCAGACTGGGTTGGCTCGGAAGACCCACCCAGGACCATTCGAGTCCGTGGTGCCTATCGGACTCTGAAGGTAACTCTCTATCAGCCCCCTAACCGGAGGTGTTACAACTGTCAGCACTGGGGCCATGTGGCCCGGTTATGCCCCTCGACTAAGCCGTGGTGTGGTCTCTGCTCAAGGCAACATGCAACACAGGTTTGCAGAGATACAGTTGCTCAAGGGGGTGTCATCCAACAGAAGTGTATTAACTGCAAAACAGTTGGAGTTCCTGTATGGCACCCTAACTGTTCTAGAGCTCCTACACCCCTTCAGCGCCCAGACCCGCCACCCAGGCAGGTCTCAAGAAACACTAATACTGCTAGGGTACTCCCTACGGCCAACCCCTGGCCTGCCCTCCCCACCAAAGCTCCAGGATCATCACCAGCAGTCATCGAAAGATCAGCATGGGGCAACACAGACGTACCGACACAACAGGTAGCTGCCAACACACTCCATGCATATCGTGAAGAGATCAATGATGTGAAAAATGAAATTAAAGAACTCAAAGCTCAGGTTACAGCTCAAGCTCAAGCTCAAACTGAAATGTTTAAGAGCCTCTGTGATACACTAAAGGAAAAAAACACCACCAACACAGTGCAGCAACTTCGGAAAAATTACAGTCAAACTGAAGACATTCAGATGTCAGTACCAGATGTGGAAACTCAAGACCCACCAGGAACTAGTGTCCACGCAGAGGAAAATAGTGATACTGGTAACAGTTCTACTGATGCCTCTGTGGACATGGTCAGTGAAGATGAACAAGCACAAACAGAAAATGGTGGTGATGTCGAGTGTAACCAAAGTGTGGTGTTGTCTGCCACTGAAATACAACAATTGTTGAGCCGTACATGCTCCAGAAATGTTTCCAAAAGGTTAACTGGCCTACTGCCTGCCGAAGGGACAGGCAGCGCAGAAAAGAACAGTATCATACAGTGCCTTTTGCTTCTTTCCAAATACATTTCATAATGGCCAGTGTTAATACCAGACAAAATTCCAAATACATTTCATAATGGCCAATGTTAATACCAGACAAAGATACAGAGCGGTGAAGGTGATGAGTTGGAACATCTCATCCCTTAGAAAACGATACCCTGACCTACACCACAAAGTTGTGACTGAGGACATCGATATTGTGTGTCTGCAGGAGTGTCTCACACCTAATGGTAAGCCCCCACCCAGTCTGCCCAATTATGTGTATTATGATCCTAGTTCTACTCACACATGTTTGATGTATGTTAAGAAGTCACTCCCGCATGTACCTCTTGTATCCAAAAAGACTACCAACCTTCAGTACCATGGGATCACTATCCACCTGGGCAACTCCACACTCAACGTGCTAAACGCCTATGCTCCCTCAGATCAGCTTCAATACACAGATCTCCCAGACTTTTTACACACTGAGCCCACTGTCCTAATGGGTGACCTGAATACTAGACACAAGAAATTAGGTGACTCCACCACTAACACCAATGGTAGGAGACTTATCTCACTTCTCAGCGCATATGAAGATGTTCAAATTATAGGTAATAATGAACCAACACACATCTATGGCGGGGGTCTAGACAAATGTATTGGCTTTAATCTATCATACACAACTCATAGCTCTGATGTTGTCACTGATCTTATGTCTGACCACAGCCCAATCCAAGCTAGTATACATGTAGCCAATGACACCCCCACTGGTGGTAAACTCAACAGACGTAGAATCACAGTCAAGCAAGAACATGAAAGCCAGTTCATAGACTTCATCCATGACTGGTACAAGGACTACAAGCCTGACAATTACCAAAGTTTCCATGACGATCTGATAGATAGGACTTATGTATACTTCACCAACAATGCCTCCACCAAAAAAAGGAGAAAACGTGGTCAGCATAATGGGAACAGGCAACAGCAGTGCTATAATGACCCTGAGCTGAAAAAACTCAGGGCTAGGGTCAGGAGGGTGGGTAAGGGTTACAGACAATTTAGAACACCTCAAATGTTACAATTGTATCAAGCTTCCCTTGCTGCTGTCAGGGAACGTGTAAACGAACTCAGACAAAATGCATGGGAGACATATGTCAACAGCCTGAACCAACACACATCCCTCAGCAAAGCCTGGAAAGACATAAACATAATCAGAGGTAAAAACAGAAGACACGTCTCCCATCCAAACCCTCTGCAAAAGTCGAATGAGCTAATAACAAAGTGGGCTCATGTGTCGAGCTATGACATGTTACCAGCTAGGACTCGGGGACTCCTTGATGCGAAGTCTGTAGAGAGAAGTAATCTTATTAGCTTTATGCTGGGCAAACAGCACGATGAGTGTGATGTTCCATATACTGAGTGGGAGCTTGACGCCGCCCTCGCCAGGGGTAGGTCTACTTCCCCTGGAGAGGACGGAGTCACCTACAACATCGTTAGACTACTAAGGCGCGTGCCAGGCAATCCATTGTTGGTATTGTACAATATGAGTCATGCCGAGGGCCAACTACCCACATCATGGACCAGCAGTATTGTTGTACCAATACCGAAACCAGGACAGCCTGATGCCTTTCGTCCCATATCACTAACCAGCTGCCTGTGTAAAACCTTTGAGAGGATGGTTCTTGGCAGACTCTTATATAGAATCAGAGAACACATGTCTCCTAACATAAATGGCTTCACCCATGGTAAAGGTGTACATAATTGCATCACCACATTCCTAACTGTGCATGGTGATGAAAGGCAGAGATACACCACATTTCTTGACCTAAAAGCTGCACTTGATATTGCCAATAGGCAACTGATATTGTACGAACTAGCCAAAATGGATATAGGAGGTAGGCTGTTACACTGGATAAGTGGTTGCCTAACCAACAGAAGGGCTGCTGCACTGTTTCAGGGTTACAAAAGTGAAGTTAAAGATATGCAACTTGGTACCCCTCAAGGTGGAGTACTTAGCCCCACTTTGTTCAATGTTCTTATGAATGCATTATTAGATTTAATACCAGACAACCCCAGCAATATCTCAATCAGCTATGCTGACGATATTCTTATACCTACTAAAACTCATCGTGAAATGCAAACCACCCTGAACCATGTATACGCAGCCTGTGAACACCTCGGTCTTATTATCTCCACTGACAAAACTAAGGTGTTCAACAAACAAGCTGGGAACCGCAAACGCGGCCCCGCCAAGTTCAAGATAGGTAACAACACTATTGACTATGTTTCTTCTTTTAAATATCTTGGTGTTTCCGTCCCTTGTACCCTACCTGCCATACAACAGCTAACCCGCCAATGTACTGACAGACTGAGACCTCTTAGAAGTGTAGCGGGGTACAGCCCGCACTATGGTGCTAATATTAGAATTGTTAAAACAATGTACCTTGGCTATATAAGATCTCTGATAGATTACCACGCACCAGCCCTGGTCATTCGTGACGGGAAAGGCGTTGACAAGCTCGAGAAAATGCAAAATAAAGCCCTCAGAATTATCCTAGAATGTATGAACCATGAGACTACTGAGTGTAAATGGATCCAAACTCCAGCTACACATATGAAGATGTTTGGACTAGACCACCTGTACAAAGTTGAGACACAACAGCGCTTCCTGCCACCCTGGCGGACAGTTCCCTTCGATATCACAATATCGACGTATCCGCCTAAAAAATTATTTATACAAAGCATTTATCTCCAACACACTGCCAAATTGAGAGCTCTTGAACACATACACACTCTACAGACTGATGATAATATCACACAGACCATCTACACTGATGGATCTCTTAACACCGCCTGTGGGAGGGATGGAAGTGCTATTGTTGTGACTCAACCTGACGGTAATATAATTGAGAAAGGAGTTAGAATTAACAACTGGGCATCCACTCTACAAACTGAATAGTTGCCATACTCACAGCTATTAAATTCATTGAAACCACTGTTACTGAGTCTCATCATCACTGACTCTCTATCCTCACTACTTGCTCTCGGCACCCTCGACTCAGGTTGTCAAGCTCTTGTCTCTGAAGCCAGATACAAATATGTGTGCCTTGCTGACCGGGGTGTCAAGGTCAAACTGTTGTGGATCCCCTCTTACATAGGCCACATAAAACATGACAGAGTTGATGCCCTCGCCAAACTCGCGTCTAACAAAGACACCGTTGAATATAATTTGGGTCTGTCAAAAAGAACCCTTAAAACTGTAATTAGGAAAGAACTTATTGATGAGTTTGACGCAAGTAGACAAGTGCAAACAGGCACTAGTCGATCCATAGGTTACCATGATGATATGTATCAAGTGAAACATATATTTGGAGCAAGTAACAAGATCACTAGATTACAAGATGTTGTAACCGCTAGATTAAGGTTAGGATATAAGTACCTCTGGCAGTATGATCCTCAAGCAGATGTAAACAAAACTAAATGTAAAGTGTGTGGCCAGACATATGGCCACACACTTGAACACTACGTCCTCGACTGTGTGAAGATAGAACCTTTTAGGGACAGGTCCAAGCACACTGTGTGTGAAATGGCACAACACTTCATCTCTAATGGCAAGATAGCCGACATATTAAGATTGTATCCACTTTTTTGCACTTAGTAACTATATCAATTCTCATGTGCAGAACCAAATACGCAATGTGCTTGAATACCTCTCACGTAAATGTGAATAACAAAGTGTGAGGCCAGACATACTGCCTCACACGCCTGTACTCACGCATTTGTGAATAAGTTACCCTTTATATAGAGAACTAAACAAATAATGTAAATGAAATACTGTGTCACATTCAGTGCCATAATATCCTGACAACGGAGGTTAATTATTATGACCCTTTATAAACTCTACTCTGTAATCCTTTTGCGCTACCGCTCACAGGATGAGTGTGGGGTGCACAATAAAGTAGCCGCTGTAAGCTGCAAAATCAAAATCAATCAAGCCCCGCCACAGAGCAGAGCGGCTGGGAATGTTGTGGGAGGAGAAGTAAAAACGTCTGAGTAGTTTACATATTGGTGGACGTGTATGGTAGACCTGATTTGGGTGTTACAGCCGCTGTATGACCGTGCGACTGTGAACATGCGACTTTATGAACGAGCGACCATATGAACGAGCGACCTTATGAACGAGCGACCATATGAACGAGCGATCTTATGAACGAGCGACCTTATGAACGAGCGACCATATGAACGAGCGACCTTATGAACGAGCGACATTCTGAAGGCAATACTCTTTAACAAGTAGAAAGATATTACAGTTAATTTTGGCACCACCTGAATATTACGGAACATGATCACGTATTAATTAGATCAATTATCGATATTCCTCTCTTGTTCTTGGGTGTGGGGTGTTGTGGCCTGTAGTGAGTGTGGCCTGTGGGGTGTGGCGGGGGTGTAGCGTGTGGGGAATGTGGCCTTTAGGGTGTGGCCTGAGGCGGGGATGTGGCCTGTGGCGGGGGTGTGGCCTGTGTCGGGGGTGTGGCCTGTGGACGTTATGGCCTGTAGGGGATATGGCCAGTGGGGTGTGTGGCTTGTGGTGGGTGTAGCCTTTGGGGTGTGTAACCTTTGGTGTGTGTGGTGCCTGTGTGTGTGTGGGGGGGGGGGGTGATGTGACTTGTGGAGGATGTGGCCAAAGTAGGGGAATGGCATCTGATCTTCTGAATATCATCATTTATTTCTAATTTCTCTCCCAATCCCTGTCAAGTTTCTCTCCCTCACGTCGCCTTCCTCCTTCCCTTCCCTCCCTTCCCTCACCATTTACATAATCTCCCTGTTGATATTCCTAACATCATCTCTACTGCGTTTATCTGCACCACGTTGCACACTCCTCCCTCTCTCCCTTTTCCTCATCCTCCTCCTCCTCCTCCTGTCCATCCCTGTCTCCATCATTTACATATAATTCATCTTCCCATATTGCCAGCGCTATCTCACCCTCACCCTTCACCACGATGAACACTGAACACGCTGGTTAATACAGTACACTTGTGGGTGATGTGAGGCTCCAGCCCAGTTAGACCCCAAACCTAACTTAATCTAACCAGTAGGATTGGGGCGAACCACTAGGATTTTGCCCCAATCTCGATAATTAAGTTTGTTTGGGCCCGATTAGGACAGGAACATGTTTGGCCAGTCAGCAGAAAATACAGGCCAGTGTGCTGTTGACACAGTAAACTAGACCAGCTCTCAGATCTTTCTCACGAAAATTTGAACTTTCACCGTGACGTTGACGAGGCTGCCACTGAACTTAAAGCACCGTCTCGACTGTAGTTGAGGGCAGCTATCATTAAGTCATTTGTTATTTCACAGAATTGGCTTCTATCAATTACTAAGATATACATAATTTATATTTATATGAGTAAATGTCATAATATATTGACACAAACACATTTATAAATTCGTATTCAAATATACATGAGATCAGATCCAACTGAGAGACTCGAGCCTTCGACGCTCTCAGCATGATTCAGGTGTAAATATATCCAAAACATGCGCTGTATTGGAAACCTATAATCTGCCTCCACCACAGCAATAACACAACTAATAATATGTATTTTATCCGCAGAGGACCCACGGAGGAGGAGCATCAGTCATAGGCCCTGCTGGTAAGTGTCACATGCTCTTTGTTGACATTATGTTGTTGATGAAACCTGACCCCGTGTTGTAAAAAGCGAGTGACAGCCGCTGGGGACCCAGTATTATGGAGGGTGAGTTCTTAAAGGGGATTTAACAAGGGTTGCATACAGACAGGGGTTCGAAGAATAGAAGGAAGATCCTAATGATAGGTTTGAAGACTGTTCTGTGGATTTAGTTTAATCTCCTGAAGGATAATTCTTTGGTACGTTTGGAGATTGACGGAAGGCTTTATAGACGGGTATCGAGATGGGAACATAATGGGTTCAGGGACTAGAGGGAAGGTTCTCTGGCGTCATGTGCTTGTCATCGTTCATTTTATATTCCATTGATCTTGGGGTGGTCGATACTTACTTTATTGACTGTTCGTTAACGGGATGTTCGTTAACCGGATGTTCGTTAACGGGATGTTCGTTAACCGGATGTTCGTTAACCGGATGTATGTTAAACGAAGATTAACAGTAGAGTATAGGCAAATATATCCAATTAAAGGTTTAGTCTTACAGCTTTAGCGTCATGTTGCTCTTTATTATGTGTTTGGACCATAAGTATAACAAACACTTGAGAATCCATCTGTGTGCCTGAGGTTAAATAAAGCCAATTAGATGCGTTCTCAGCAGCGAGGAAAGACACAGACAGTGCTAGCAAGAGACAGCAAGAGAGAGATTCAGAGTACAAGGGAGACCAAGCGAGAGAGAGAGAGAGAGAGAGAGAGAGAGAGAGAGAGAGAGAGAGAGAGAGAGAATAACATCACAATACTGGGAGAATGATAAGCGTAGTGATAAGTTAAGTTTAAAAAATTTATTGACAAAGCTTGGAGTACAGTTAGTCATAAACAAGATTTAAGAGGAGGAGGAGGAAACTTGTTACAGTATGGATAATAAAGCAAATTGTTGTTATATATTGTGAACGTTTTATCCTCCTGATGACGTGACACAATGGAGACGTTTCTTGACTGGTGATGTGATGTCTTCTGGTTGCTATGGTGATAATGGTCGTGTTTTTATGGTAATTGTGATCGTGTTTTATATCGTTACTTTAATAATAATTCAGCTCAATAATCCTACTTTGTAAACCTAAACCTAACCTAACTTAACCTAACCAACCTTTTGTTAACATCGTGTTTCCCAAAAATACGTAAAGTTTATTAATTTCATATTTTTCGTGTGTGGGGAAAAACCATCCATTACACATGTGTATAACTTTTTGGGGGATTATATTTTTTTCATGTACATTATCTAAAAAAAAAAAGTATACATATTTTATATTTTTTGCATTTTGGAAAATAAGTAATGCCATATATTTTTTTGATTGGACGGGAGGGGGGATCTATCTGGTCTTTGTGTGTATAGATGTCCACCAAAAAATGACTCGTGTGTGTTTGTTAGAATGTTGTCCCAGCAAACAGTGGTGGCTGGGTCGCTGGGAGAATGACTCTTTATAACTGAAACTGTTTTTAATGAGCTGTGTGTGTGTTGTGATGTGGACAGATACAGGGAAAAGGGCAGATTTTTTTTGTGTTTCATTTTCGTGTGAGAGTTGACTGATCAGCAAAGGACAGGTGTAATTGTGGGTACAGGTAAATTTGTTAATCAGATATGCACATGTAGTTACAGGTATATTGGGTATTCAGTTGTGCAGTTGATTACAGGGATAATCAGATATACAGATACAGAGATACAGGTACAATCAGCCAACAAATATTGATTCGGTAACAGAACAAGATCCGGGATTATACTGACACCCATGACATCTGGTTGGCCATGGTGTAGTTAGTTCCCTGTAGAAAAAAGTGAAAATTCATGAGTAACTTTAATGATGTGCTTCCTTTATTAATGTTTTGTTTTAGTTTGGTGATATGAACTTGGGTTCTAATATCAACAGTAGTGGTAATATGAGCGTAAATCCATCACCTAAAGAAAGTATTTAAGACTAAAGTTTGGCTGACTGCATGTGCCGTCCCCTCATATTCCACTCTTTAACCTGCCACTCCCTGCCATCCCCAACACCTGCCACCCCCCCTCACCTGCCACCCTCCTCACCTGCCACCCTCCTCACCTGCCACTCCCCTCACCTGCCATTCCCTCCCACCCCCTCACCTGCCACCCCACTCACCTGCCATCTCCCTCACCTGCCACCCCACTCACCTGCCATCTTCCTCACCTACCATCTCCCTCACCTGCCACCCCCTCACCTGCCACTCCCCTCACCTGCCATTCCCTCCCACCTCATCACCTGCCACCCCACTCACTTGCCACCCCTCTCACCTGCCACCCCCTCACCTGCCGCCCCCTCACCTGCCACCCCCTCACCTGCCACCCCCTCACCTGCAGCCCCCTCACGTGCCACCCCCTCACATGCCACCCATCTCACCTGCCACCCCCTCACCTGCCACCCCACTCGTCTGCCAGTTCCCTCACCTGCCACCCCCTCACCTGCCACCCGACTCACCTGCCATCTCCCCCACCTGCCACCCCCTCACCTGCCGCCCCCTCACCTGCCACCCCCTCACCTGCCACCCCCTCACCTGCCACGCCCTCACCTGCCACGCCCTCACCTGCCAACCCACTCACCTGCCATCCCCCCTCACCTGCCACCTCCTCACCTGCCACCCCACTCACCTGCCATCTCCCTCACCTGCCACCCCCTCACCTGCCACCCCTCACCTGCCACCCTCTCACCTGCCACCCCCCCTCACCTGCCACCCCCTCACCTGCCATCTCCCTCACCTGCCACCCTCTCACCTGCCACCCTCTCACCTGCCACCCCTTCACCTGCCACTCCCTTTAGGACAGAATAGTAGTAGGAATATTAAGTGACTATCAGCAGCTGCTGCCGATGGTGGAGGAAATGGTCTCTGATCTAAAAGAAACTCAGGTCTTGTTAGCCAGAATATGAAGGCCTGAGAAACTTGTTTCTTTTGAAGTAATTGTTAAGGGCAGAGGAACTGGTGCGTGACCCATACAGGTTATGGGACGAATACTTGTGTAGATAAGACTATAATAATACTCCTAACTGCTTAATATAAAGTACGAGAATAAAGTGGAAATTACACCGAGAGATATGCTTAACAAGAAACGTTCTACTCGACCAGGGGACTTTGTTATACTCGATCAGGGGACTTTGTTATACTCGATCAGGGGACTTTGTAATATTCGACCAGGGGACTTTGTTATACTCGATCAGGGGACTTTGTTATACTCGATCAGGGGACTTTGTTATACTCGATCAGGGGACTTTGTAATATTCGACCAGGGGACTTTGTTATACTCGATCACGGGACTTTGTTATACTCGATCAGGGGACTTTGTTATACTCGATCAGGGGACTTTGTAATATTCGACCAGGGGACTTTGTTATACTCGATCACGGGACTTTGTTATACTCGATCAGGGGACTTTGTTATACTCGACCAGGGGCCGTTGTTATACTCGATGAGGGGACTTTGTTATGCTCGATCAGGGGACTTTGCTAAACCCGATCAGGGGACCTTGTTATACCCGATCAGGGGATTTCGTTATTCTCGATCAGGGGACTTTGTTATACTCGATCAGGGACCGTTGTTATAATCGATCAGGAGAATTTGTTATACTCGATCAGGTGACTGTTATACTCGATCAGGCGACTTTGTTATACTCGATCAGGGGACTTTGTTATACTCGACCAGGGGCCGTTGTTAAACTCGATCAGGGGACTTTGTTATACTCGATTAGGGGACTTTGTTATACTCGTTCACGGGACTTTGTTATACTCGATCACGGGACTTTGTTATACTCGATCAGGGGAATTTGTTATACTCGATCAGGGGCCATTGTTATACTCGACCAGGGGACTTTGTTATACTCGATCAAGGAACTTTGTTATACTCGATCAGGGGACTTTGTTATACTCGATCAGGGGACTTTGTTATACTCGATCAGAGGACTTTCTTATACTCGATCAGGGGACTTTGCTATAATCGATCAGGAGGCTTTGTTACACTCGATCAGGGGACTTTGTTATACTCGATCAGGGGAGTTTGTTATATTCGATCCGGGGACATTGTTATACTCGGTCAGGTGGCTTTGTTATACTCGATGAGGGGACTTTGTTATACTCGATCAGGGGACTTTGTTATACTCGATGAGGGGACTTTGTTATACTCGATCAGGGGACTTTGTTATACGCGATTAGGGGACTTTGTTATACTCGATCAGGGGACTTTGTTATACTCGATCAGGGGACTGTGTTATACTCGATCAGGGGACTTTGTTATACTCGATCAGGGGACTTTGTTATACTTGACCAGGGGATTTTGTTTTACTCGATGAGGGGACTTTGTTATACTCGATCAGGGGACTGTGTTATACTCGATCAGGGGACTTTGTTATACTCGATCAGAGGACTTTGTTATACTTGACCAGGGGATTTTGTTTTACTCGATGAGGGGACTTTGTTATACTCAATCAGGGGACTGTGTTATACTCGATCAGGGGACTTTGTTATACTCGATCAGGGGACTTTGTCATACTCGATTAGGGGCCTTTGTTATACTCGATCAGGGGACTTTGTTAAACGCGATTAGGAGACTTTGTTATACTCGATCAGGGGACTTTGTTACACTTGATCATGGGGCTTTGTTATACTCCGGGATATAAACTGCCCGTGATAGCAGACCACAGGAGACCACAGGAGACCACGCCTTGAAGGAGAACAGTACATTAATTACGGTTGGAGATGCCTAGACGCCATGGCTCAGCTGCTAAAAGTCTCGACTCCCAACACAAAGAGACAAGATTTCGACCTCGTGGTGAAGCAGAGGTGAAGGGGAGGTGTTTGCCGCGGTGACCTACACAACTAGGACACAACGACTCTGGCTTTAGCTGCTCAACAATTTTTTTTTCTAAGTGTCATTATTCTTGCTATCAGTATTGATGTAAAAATAATGTCTGTAGCCTAAATAGTACGAAATACAAAAAATATAATGATGTAATTAGCCTTATCATTAACTATTAAATAGATTATGACAATTTATCGTTATTATCAACGAGAGAGTAAAAAATATGCCATCATTACGTTCATCATTATCGTCAAATTACAGGTGTAACGTTATTACTAATGTTATTGATTTAGTATTACGTCATAATCCTCACATGAAAATAACACATATAGTTCTAACCACAAGTTCCTTCCTCCCTCAGGTGAGTGACCCAGGAAGGCAGTGCTTAACTACACCTGGTGAGTACAATGTTTTTTAAATCAGCTCTTATGCTTGTTTCTCTTCCTCCGCTTTGTAAGAGAAATAAGAGGTCAATAGATTGATTTTTATATTAGTTATGGTTGTTTATTCGCAAGGTAAACACACACACATAATGTCTAATCTAGTACAAGAACACACAGAGGAGAGAACCTGAGCTATGTTTTTAAGTTCCTTCCTAAAAAATGATTAATGTTACAGTCTCACGTATATGTGCCTGAGTACATCACTTATCGTGTTACGTATGTGTGTGTGTGTTACGTATGTGTGTGTGTTACGTATGTGTGTGTTTTACATGTGTGTGTGTGTGTGTGTTACGTATGTGTGTATGTTACGTATATGTGTGTGTGTGTTACGTATGTGTGTGTGTGTGTGTTACGTATGTGTGTGTGTTACGTATGTGTGTGTGTTACGTATGTGTGTGTGTGTTACGTATGTGTGTGTGTTACGTATGTGTGTATGTTACTTATGTGTGTGTGTGTGTGTGTGTGTTACGTATGTGTGTGTGTTACATATGTGTGTTTTACGTATGTGTGTGTGTGTGTTACGTATGTGTGTGTGCGTTACATATGTGTGTGTGTTACGTATGTGTGTGTGCGTTACATATGTGTGTGTGTGTTACGTATGTCAGGTGGATGGATGATGTTTCTAGTTAGAATAAAGGAACGAAATCAATGACCCAATTATTAGAATGAATCATATGTCAATAAAGGCAAAAATTGCATAACGCCAACGCATAAATCTTTCAGTACAAAAGGTAGTTTGGGACACCTGTCGATACGCTTTTTCTGAGTCACCCACAGAGGCCTTGTCGCCTATCCAGCTGGTCCACGAAACCCGATTTTCAGACCCGTGAACCCGAAGCAGTAAACCCTGATGCATTATTCTGTCCATAAATGCTTCTGATTCATGAGTCTGAATCTCAGGGTTCGTGGTTCAGTAGGAGAGGCGACAGGATTTTACATAATGTGATGCTTGACGAGTAGGTCATGACGGGACAGACAGACAGACAGACAGAGAGAAGAAAGAGAGAGAGAGAGAGAGAGAAGAGAGAGAGAGAGAGAGAGAGAGAGAGAGAGAGAGAGAGATAAAAGAGTGAGACAAAGACACACACACACACACACACACACACTACCACACGACACTTAAGACCTCCCACCAGCGCTGTACTTCCATCACCTCAGTATAGGAAGTGCATGTATCTTCGGTACGCTCTAACCTAACCTAACCTAATCCAACCCCAGATAACGTGTAGGTTGGTTCATCATCAGGTGAAATTTTAACTGCAATACCCAATCTTCAGGTGATCTTTAATTAATAACAAAATCATTAAGGTAAAGTTGTACATACAGTAGATAGCGCTGTTGTGGCAGTGATCTAGGAAGAGTTTATTTCCCACAGTGTAAGAAAATATACAGTGAGTAATGAAAGCTTTTGTTGTATACATTTCACACGTTACTATCACCCTCTTGGGAAGCTGTGGCATCATAATTTAAAGCTAACTGACTATTACTCTGACTATTACCCCGTGAGAGTTAATTTGTGTTACTTTGTGTTACTTTATCCCCTTGGTGTAACCAGGTAACAGCAGGTAAAACTCTGGTAGTAATATTTTATTCATGCAATCACTTCATGAATTATTGCACATTGATTATATGACGTCCTTGGCAGTCACTGTGATTGATTTGGATTCTAGATATTGAAATTGTAACATAATTCTTATAATGTGTGTATGTGAGAGTATTTGTTGTATTATTTGGGGAGTAAAGTGTATTGTGAGGGTTTAGAGGTGGATTAGAATAAGCATCAGGAAGTAATGGTTACGACAAGTCCTAAATAGGAACTCCAGGAAAGGAAGTTGAGAGTTTAAAAGTGATAGCTCTCTCTCTCTCTCTCTCTCTCTTATAACACAGGCTAAAAACAAAAACATAAAAACATAAAAACTCTAGCTGTTAACTAAGCTATAGGAAACAGAAACAAAAAAAATAACAAATAAAACAATGGGTTAAAAGCCAGTACCGTAAAAAAAAGTTCCTCTCGTTCATTTCTGATTAAATAAAAGCTAAAAAATAAAATAAAAGTGGAATTGGAAAACAATGAATTCCACTCATACTGAAGAGATGTAAATATGAATGTTTAATCCATTTAGCAGAAGAAAAAATAATATTAATAATTACATGTATTCTGCGTTAAGTTATATAATGGTAAGAAAAAACTATTAAAGATTATGTTAAAAAAATTGTTTATATAACTTCAGAATAAATGAGAAATATTGTCTTTCAACTACACCTAAGATAATATACCTTCGTTTTGTGTGTCGTGAGGAATTGTCATGTTGTGTGTGGGTGGCTTGCGTGGGTGTGTGGATGGATGGGTATGTGGTTAGGTGGGTGTAGATTCGTGTACCATAGCAGTGACACAAACATCAGAGTAAATTACAACCACCGATAACGGATAGTTGAAGGTTCAGTCACAAGAAAAACGATCATTTCACATTCCGCAGACGACCAGTGGAATAACCCGTGTCTTGAGCATATCCAAGTTGAGGCGAGTACACTTGTGGGTTACGTGGCGATGGGGTTATCGAGTACATTCTTGAGTACCTGGTTCGATCCCCTCCCTAGTTCCATAAAATCTAACCTAACCTACCCAAACTTAACCTAACCTAACCAAAACCACCACCAGCTCAAGTATAAATTTTAGTCGTCCGTTCATCCAGTGACTGTTCATACCAGCGCCTGATTGACTATAGCAGTAAGGAAACACCACAGATTCTTGGTAAAGGAGACTGCTGGGTGTTGTTGGTTGAGGGGTCAATGTCAAGTGCTGTTCGTTCTTCCTGGTTGATGATTTTGAGCGACGATTGGTGTTCGCATTTCTTTGCAGCTGTTGTGTGTTCGAGTTATGCTTCGGGAAATACTTAGTCCAGATAGGTATTGGTAGAGTGTGTGTGTGTGTGTAGCAAAAAAGATAAACAAGAAGTGTATTTATGGCCTTGTTATGAAAGAAAAATACCAAAAACTTACACACACACACACATCAATAAGAGGGAATGAATAAAAATGAATGAAAAGATAATATATATATATATATATATATATATATATATATATATATATATATATATATATATATATATATATATATATGCAAGTAAATCACTGTAGGTGCGCTTGATCTAGGTATATGCTGGTGGTTATCAGCATATATATATATATATATATATATATATATATATATATATATATATATATATATATATATATATATATATATATATATATATATTTCATGTAAATCCAAGATGAAAACCTTGGATAAGATAAATCTTGATAAAATCACACGGGAAAATGGAAACAACGGAGTCTTGAATAAAGATGAAAGCTAAGGTACTCAGTTGTTTAGATTTTCCCGTGTGATTTTATCAAGATATATATATATATATATATATATATATTATATATATATATATATATATATATATATATATATATATATATATATATATATGCAAGTAAATCACTGTAGGTGCGCGTGATCTCGGTATATGCTGATAACCACCAGGAAAGAAGATGTGAATTACACGAAAGCGCTTGGGAACTTCGTGTTTTCTTCTTTCCTGGTGGATGTCATCATTTTGACCTGACCTCATGTTTTTAGGTCACCCTGTATATTTAAGCCTCTCTCTGTCCATGTAATCCAGTTGCCTCTGAAGATGTCTTGAATAAAGACGAAAGCTAAGGTGCTCCGTTGTTTCCATTTTCCCGTGTGATTTTATCAAGATTTATCTTATCCACGTTTTCATTGTGGATTTTCATAAAATATATATATATATATATATATATATATATATATATATATATATATATATATATATATATATATATGCTGATAACCACCAGGAAAGAAGATGTGAATTACACGAAAGCGCTTGGGAACTTCGTGTTTTCTTCTTTCCTGGTGGTTATCAGCATATATATATATATATATATATTTTATGAAAATCCACAATGAAAACGTGGATAAGATAAATCTTGATAAAATCACACGGGAAAATGGAAACAACGGAGCACCTTAGCTTTCGTCTTTATTCAAGACATCTTCAGAGGCAACTGGATTACATGGACAGAGAGAGGCTTAAATATACAGGGTGACCTAAAAACATGAGGTCAGGTCAAAATGATGACATCCACTAATCCCCACACCAACACACACGTAGAGGAGCTTAAGAGAAGGGGGGTGACGTGACTAGTCAAGTCAGGTCAGAAAAAAGGGGACCCACAAAATAACTATCATACATCTAGATCAAAGGTTTTTAAAGCATTTTTAACCTTGGGCCACTGACAATGGTAGTGTATTCCATGTAGCAAATGTAATTGTAATTATGTTGGTCAGACAGGAAAAACACTGCAGCTCAGAATCAAACAACATAAGTATAATATTAGAACTGCATCTGAAAGCAGTGCCTTGTTCGTTCATGTTAGGAATAATAATCACCCCATTGCTTGGGAAAAAAGCTTAGAAGTTTTCAAATCATCTTGTGTCACAGAAAGACTTCTTGTTGAAGCTAGTTTGATTAAGGAATTGGTCGATAACCCGGGACAGGTTTGCGATTCGCGATTGTTAATTATTCGCGAAAGACAACTGGCCAATTGTATATAAATACAAGAGGCGTGAGAACTAACACCAACTGGTATAAAAGTCATGTAGATTCTCGCCTTTACCTGTCGTTATATATTCTGGTTTTGTCGTAAGTTAATTTACCTTAAAGTGACTTGCGATTATATTTTTTCTTGTTAGGAGTCTGTTAATTTTCAGTGTAGAATGTCGTAAAGAAAATATATAAAAAATGCTTTAGTTATGTTTTGGTAGAGAAGAGTGAATTGGTTAGTTGGTATTGGTCGCTTCCGGTGATAAAAAGGGTATCACACACACACACACACAGAGTTATTAACCTAATTATAGGGTCAATAAGTCAATTTACCTGACAAACACAACGACCTCAGCCACAGTCAAGAACCCCCAAACACAGACAGACAGACAAAGTGACACTACAAACACACACACAGAAACGATTAAATATTAAATGATTATTATTATTATTATTATTATTATTATTATTATTATTTTTATTATTGTTGATATTAATATTAATATTAATATTATTATTATTATTATTATTATTATTATTATTATTATTTTTATTATTGTTGATATTAATATTAATATTATTATTATTATTATTATTATTATTATTAAAGCAAAATAAAGCTCAATATTATTATTTATCAAAAAACATAAGAGAAACACATGGTGAATTTTTACACAGGTGAATGGACAGCCCTCAGGTGTTTAAGTACCAGCTTAACGACATGACTATCTCGTCCACGTGCGGAATCACAGGTGTTCTAATTCCCGCTGTCTAAATTTCACACCTTCCTTTCCGCCTACTGCTTCGTTGGTCATTGTTTCAGTTCCGCTTCGTGTGTGTGTGTGTGTGTGTGTGTGTGTGTGTGTGACAGAAGAAGATATTTCGCACCTTTCTGCTCCCTGGATTTAAAGCATAATACGTCTGGTGTAATAGAGAGAGAGAGAGAGAGAGAGAGAGAGAGAGAGAGAGAGAGAGAGAGAGAGAGAGCACCAGGTGAGGACAGGTGTATATAACGGGAGATAAGACATTACCTGATGATTTGGGGGGGAAAGAGAATTAATGATAATTGCCTAAAATAAAACAAAAATAATAATAATCACAATGCGGAATAATGGTAAAAAGAATGATGACAGTCCAAGAATGATAAATGTGTAAAAGGTGAAGAATGATTGACAGTTAATACCGAAAGAATGATGGAAAGTTGACAGCGGAAAATGACATAGAGGAAAATAAAAGAATGTTGGAAATATGAAAGTGAAAACAAAATGATAGGAAGAATGACCCGTATTGAAAACGTGGGAATGAAAGGTATTTGATAACATGGTACAGGAAAATAAAGAGAGGAGGAGGGAAGGAAGAGGAGAATAAGAAGGAAGGGAAGAAAAGTAAGGGGAGGGAGGAAGGAGGAAGAGGAGAAGAGAGAGGAAGGGAAAAAGCAGGAGGAGAAGAAGGGGGTGGAGGAGGAGGGGATAGAAGACACTTGATAACGTATCACAGAAAATAAAGAAGTGGGAGAAGAGAGGGAGGAGGAGAGAGAGGGGGAGGGAGAGGGGAAGGGACGAACGGAAGGATATATAGTAATCAGCAATTGTTTTGTTACTGTGTTTGTCTGTAATCAAAAATTTTTTGTAGTTGACCATAACCTGTTTGCTTTTACGTGTGTGTGTGTGTGTGTGTGTGTGTGTTAGTAAACAGGTCCCTAATTGGTACATTTCACTTGTTTGTTTAACTTCCTTCCCCTTACTCACTATGCCCGCGTTTTCGTCTAGCTGTGGGTGGGGGCGTGTGGGTGGTTTCTCTAATGAAGGCTTTTGTTAAACCACCAATGTATGTAATAAGTCATTTATGTCCAATGTATATTTTCAGCCTTCGGGCTGCAGAACTTTTTCAATAAACCGTTAATTATTATTATTATTACCCTCCACCCACACGCACGTTAACAATGATCACGCGTCTCTCTTATGCCCGCCCGTCAGTTTTCACGTCGCGTGCCATCGATTTACTGTCAGCATGTTTGTGGCGCGCCTCAGTGAGCAAAGTGGAGCACAAGTGGTCCTTAGGGGGGGAGAATGAGAGTTTTTTATATTTGACGTTAAAGAAAATACTACCGAGAAATTGTAGAAATGATTAAGTGAAGAATTCTGAAGGATCTGCCAAGGTGAGGTGACACTTAATGATTTGGTGCTGTCATAGACACAGGTAACATAACCCTTTTGTGATATCTGCAGCCATAAATAAGAGGTCCCGTACACACACACACACACACACACACACACACACATTCGGAAGTTCAAGGAGCGGCATCGAGTTACCTTTTGAACACATTACACGGCCTCGTTCACAAGGCTTATTGTACTCGACATGAAAGAAAATACAGCAGAGGATTTTCCCAGTGTGGTCTTAGGAAGGAAGGTAAACAGAGGGAGAAAAAATAGTGATATTTTCTCTCTTCTCAGCCTCTTAAGTGCCGCATAAACGGTGCTTGAGATCTTTTCCGCACAGGTGATAGGAAAAAAGCACTGCTGAGGACACTGCTAAAGGACACTGATAAAGGACACTGCTGAGGACACTGATAAAGGACACTGCTAAGGACATTGCTAAAGGACACTGCTAAAGGACACTACTAAAGACAAGACCAGGATCGTTCAGGAGTTAAGAGTACAGGTGAGAGACATTACCTCCATCATATACACTGGAGGGATAAGTAGAGACGGGGAAGGGAGAGGTAGGAGAGGGATAGGCAAGGGAGGGAGAGGCAGGGGAGGGAGAGGCAGGGGAGGGAGAGGCAGGGAGGGAGAGGCAGGGGAGGGAGAGGCAGGGGAGGGAGAGGCAGGGGAGGGAGAGGCAGGGGAGGGAGAGGCAGGGGAGGGAGAGGCAGGGGAGGGAGAGGCAGGGGAGGGAGAGGCAGGGAGGGAGAGGCAGGGGAGGGAGAGGCAGGGGAGGGAGAGGCAGGGGAGGGAGAGGCAGGAGAGGGAGAGGCAGGGGAGGGAGAGGCAGGGGAGGGAGAGGCAGGGGAGGGAGAGGCAGGGGAGGGAGAGGCAGGGGAGGGAGAGGCAGGGGAGGGAGAGGCAGGGGAGGGAGAGGCAGGGGAGGGAGAGGCAGGGGAGGGAGAGGCAGGGGAGGGAGAGGCAGGGGAGGGAGAGGCAGGGGAGGGAGAGGCAGGAGAGGGATAGGCAGGGGAGGGAGAGGCAGGGGAGGGAGAGGCAGGAGAGGGAGAGGCAGGGAGGGAGAGGCAGGGGAGGGAGAGGCAGGGGAGGGAGAGGCAGGGGAGGGAGAGGCAGGGGAGGGAGAGGCAGGGGAGGGAGAGGCAGGGGAGGGAGGAGAGGAGGTGGGATGTTTGTACATAAAAGAGGCATAGAGAAGGTCATTCACGCGTTACTGCACAAAGAAGGCGTGAGAGTGAGAGCTTATTCCTTGCATTCTCTCCCCAGTATAAGAGAGAGAGGGGGAGGGTTAGGGAGTGGGGAGGAGCATTTAACCGTATTATTCGGGGAATATAGTATAAATGGAGCTATTTCCTGTGTAATCTGGAGAGAGAGAGAGAGAGAGAGAGAGAGAGAGAGAGAGAGAGAGAGAGAGAGAGAGAGAGTCCCTGGCTCACTGTTACGTTATGACAAAGTTGTTGGTAAATATATGGTATGGAAATTGTGTTGATACTCTCTCTCTCTCTCTCTCTCTCTCTCTCTCTCTCTCTCTCTCTCTCTCTCTCTCACACACACACCAACCACAAACAAACAACACATCACAAACAAACAAGCAAGCAACAACACAACACAAACAATAATGACACCACAAAAAACATCATTCTAAAAAACAAACAATAAAACAAACAAAAACAATAAAACAAACAAACATACCAACAAACAATAAAACAAACAAAATCAAACAAACAATAAACGAACAACAAGAATAAACAAACAAACAAACAAACAACTACATAAAAACAATCAAACAAACATAAAAACAATAAAAAAAACAGACCCTCTTCAACAAACCACCACCACCAAGGACTTCACTAACCTACCACCTCCACCACCACCTCCTACAACACTATTTATAATCCCAAAACTTCCCAAAGGTCACTCCTGCCTCGGTGACCTTTGGGGGTTAACACTGCCCACTGGTCTAGATCTGGCGAGAAAACTGCCCCCACCCAAAGGTCACTTGTTGGGTGTCACAAAGCGCCTGCTGGGTGATTTAGGTGAGTCTTCCCCCGCCCTCCCCCATCCCCCCTCTCCAACCCAGGGTCACAGTGTGTAAGGTTAAGGCGTTTGAATTTTAATTTAGTTGATGATGGTATAATGCAGAGGAGGAGGAGGAGGAGGAGGAAACAAGAACAAGAAGAACAAGAACAAGAAGGCTAGATTACGTTAGGTTACGTTAGGTTAGGTTAGGTTAGGTCTGGTCAGGTTACATTATGCATGAAGGTATTCATTTATATGTATATTTATGATCTACAGGATCGTTTATGGCCAGTCAAAGGCTTCTAGAAAAGATAAATACATAGAAGTTATCACTAATGGCCAATTATCCCTATTTAGTGTAACATACAGTATATATTAGGTGGAGTTCCGCTTTTATTTGTTTGTTTTCGTATTATTTAAGTCATTTATTTGTTAACATTTAGCTTAGAATAAGTAAATATTATACAAAACAAAACATTGAAAAACTCACAAGTGAATTTGTAACATATAATCAAGTCGAGATAATATTACCAATACCACGTGCTGGTCAAGCTCCGAAAGAGTTGTCCGGGGGTCTAGCTAACCTCTGGTCGGGGCTTGACCAGCACGAAAAAAAAAAAAAAAAATTTTTTACTAAACGTGATTTTGGCAACCTGTGGTGTAATAGTCAGCATGCTCGCCTTGCAAGCGAGTGGACCCCTGTTCGATTCCCGGACGGAGTGAAACTATGAGCATTTTTTTTTTACGTCATTTGGCTTTCTATTTACCAGTAAATGGGAACCTGGATGTTAATCGATTTGCGGATCTTATTCTGGAATAATGGTTAGCCAGTGCAGTTGCCGAGTTGTCCGGTCTTCTCGGACTATTCATTGAAACTGGGTCATACAACTCGTTAACTTAGGGTGTGGTTGTGGTGTTGGCGACAGATTCTAACACCTTAAACAAATTCACGCCTAGGTTGCTCTAGAGCCGGCCATCCTCGTACACGAAGGGCAACCATTATTGTTACGTGTATAATATTACCATCACTACCACAACCAGCATTATCACTACTATTGTCATCTTCTCAACTATCATCATTCCTTCCCTCTTCCTCCTCCTGCCTCCATATTTTAATAATTATCGTCTCAATTATTATTATTATCATCATTTTTATTATTATTATTACCGTATTATTATTATTATTATTATTATTATTATTATTAACAATACAACATGTGGCTGGAACAACAGTAGAAATTAGAAATAAGATAAAAAGTTGTATTAAATTAACAATTAAAACACAAACAAGAACCACAGGTACAAGTCGATCAGTTTTTTATCATGAGAGAGAGAGAGAGAGAGAGACCCACCGTTAATAAAGGAACCTTGAGCATCACTCCTATACATTACTGACGAAGAAAAAGTAATAATAACTTTTAGAAAATTCAGAGACCCGCAGACCCACGAACACACAAGACCCGAGCCATTTATCACCACACACTGAAGGACCATGACATACCAACCTGGGGGATCTTGTGTCTGTCTGTCTATTTATCTATCTGTCTATTTGATATATTCATCTGTCTAAGTGTATGTCCATTTCATTATATATTTATTCGTGTATTTATCTCTGTCTGTCTGCCTGTTTGGTCGTTTATCAAAATTATCAAACAGCAGGTGGAGTGGGGGGAGAGAGGGGGGGGGGGGGGGGATGATTCGCAGTTTCGCAACCTAGTCCATTAAGTTGACCTAACATTAAACTAATGTAACCTAACATGACGCAAACCTAACCTAACCAAACCAAACCAAACATTAACCTGCCCTATCTTTATAACACTTATCCTAACATTAACAGGATATCATAAAGTTAAGGAGCCATCCCTTGTTTCAACCTAATTAAAACCTAATCTAACCCAATCTAACCCAATTTAACCTAACCTAACCTAGTCTTCAAGAGATCCCTAACACAACCTAACATCATCATCATCTACTTAATTAATAAAACCTAACTTAACCTAAACTAACCTAACCCTCGGAAAGAGTTAGAAAGGGCTGCGTGCTATCTCCAGGACTGCATAATCACCGATCAAAAATTTATAATGCGAAAAGTTATAAGAAACGATGAAGGACTAAAAGTTAATGGTAACGTAGTATCAAATATTCGATATGCAGATGATACTGGTCTGAACTCGGGATAGTGAAGAGACGGTATTAAACTATGATGAACAAGACGGTGAATAATGTGGCCTAGGGTTAATGCTGTATAGTAACCACCATTCTCATAGCTGATCGTTCAAGTCCTCCTAAATTTGCTCTTCAAGGGGCCAGAATTTACACTACCATATACAGGTAGACTTCAATTACCCCCCGTGTTAGTAATTCATTTTCTTAAGTGGTAATAACTAGCTGGTCGTATTTAAGTATAAACTTCTTAACTCATTCTTTAAAATACAAATGTGCTGGAGAGTGTTGTGGTAGTGTGGTGGGGTAGTGTGGGGTGGGAGTGGTGGTGGTGGTGTGGGTGGTGGTGGTGGTGTGGGTGGTGGTGGTGGTGTGGGTGGTGGTGGTGGTGGTGGTGGTGTGGGTGGTGGTGGTGTGGTTGTGGTGGTATGATCAGGTTGTTGTATTGTGGTGGTAATGTGGTTGTGTGGTGGTGTCGGAGTGCGGTAACTGGTTGGTGGCGCTGTGGAGTGGTGTGTGTGGTATGATGTGGTGGTTGTGTTGTAGTGGTAATGTGGCTCTATGTGGTGGTAGTAGTAGTAATAGTAGTAATATTAGTAACAACAACATCATACTCATTATTATTATTATTATTATTATTATTATTATTGGTGGTGGTGTAGGTGTAGCGTGGTAGTTGTGGTGGCAGAAGCGGCACCAGTAATAGTGTGGGCGAAGCAGGAAGTGTCGGGGTTAAATCATGTAAGTGTTGAGGCAAGTCAGGTGAGGGACTTGCTCAGGTGTTGGGCAGGTCGGTAGTGAAGATAGCGGCTCAGGTAGTGTAATGGTGATGATCAAAGTTGAGTGTGTGTGTGTGTGTGTGTGTGTGTGTGTGTGTGTGTGTGTCGCCTCAACAAACTCTCGACACATTTTCACAATTTTTCACACGTACTTACACACTACTAGGAGGTGAATCATACACTAGACTTGACCCTTGACGTGAAGAATATTCAGAATCCAGAGTCAGAATCAGAATCTTCATTTAAAGGTAAAAGAACAAGTACAGATGTGGATAAATAATAAGATCTTCCTATTTTCGTTTTAAGGGAGGACTTAGCCAGGTTTCACGTTAATGAACTTGTACGACTGGCGGTACTTCTGATACTATTGATAAAGATGATAATAATAATGAGAAAAATTAAAATTATGCTATTACTACTACCACTACTACTACTTTTTTTCACTACTACTACTACTACTACTACTACTAATAATAATAATAATAATAATAATAATAATAATAATAATCATAATCATAATAATAATAATAATAATAATAATAATAATTGTAATACAGAGAATAATAATTTATAAAAAATATTGTAATAATAATAATATAATTAGTAGTATTATTATTATTATTATTATTATTATTATTATTATTATTATTATTTTTATTATTATTATTATTATTATTATTATTATTATTATTATTATTATTATTATCATCTTTAAAAGTTTTAACAATATTAACATCAACACTTATTACCACCACCATTATCAATATCTCCCCCACTTTACGCTTCAAACACAAGTCATTATATCTGATAAACAACCTCTCTCTCTCTCTCTCTCTCTCTCTCTCTCTCTCTCATAATAATAATTAGTATCTGTGAGTTGCTCTTAGTTATTACCGCTTCTTATCCATTCCTTAACAAGCTGGTCGAAAAATGTTGCAGTAACCCCCCCCTCCTCAGTCCTCCCCCTTCTCTCCGAAGACCCCTCTCCCCTTCCCCCTAGTCCCCCTCACCCCTCTCCCAGCCCCCCTCTCCTCTATCCCCACTCACCCTCTCCCCCCAGTCCTCCTCCCCCAGCACCCTCACCCTCCCCCCCCACCCCCCAGTATCTCAAGTTGCTCTGCCGTAAAATTAACACTCTGGTGCATCTCGTCTGGAACAAGTGTAAATAATTATACTGATGAATGAGAGTCAATAGTTCTTGCTGCTGGAGTGTTTCTGGAGACTACTGACTCACCGCGTGGTCCTGGTCAGAGTGAGTCGTTCTGGTCGTGGGGAAGAGGACTGACTCATTCTCTTGTTGTGGTAGTGAGTATAAGATTGACTGACTGACTGGCCTGTATTCACTGTGTGTATATTAAGTCGTAAACACATACACACCACAACTTTCTCTAAGACATGAAGTTAGGTGAAAGATCTCCCATCAATATATCCTGTCAACCAAAAGGCCAAACCCAATCTTGTATTTCATCTTCTTCGGCATGATAGACCACAGGTAAATATTCCACAACCAAAACACCATATCTCGAGGTTACATAAAGTTGTAAAAAGTTGTATCAAATTGTAAAAGTATTATAAGTTGTATAAATTTACTATGAAATTTCTTGGTGATATTTTCCTACTGTAATTTGTCTAGTGTCGTCATCACCTCCATTACTTATGTCGCCTGAGCTAGTGTGAGGGAGAGAATCAACCTGTACCTGGTGTGGTATAGCTGAGGTTCAGGTGTCTGTATGGGTGAAAACATCCCTCTCGGCAGAACAGCTTAATTGGTCGATGTTAGGGCAAATACCTGAACACCTGGGGGACAAGAAGCGGTAGTTCAGGACTTGTTACATACCAGTACGTCACAGCGATGATGGTGTGACGTTACCTGCCCCTACGACCTTAGAGATGATTGTGTGGCGATAATCAAGTTTAGTTTTGATATGAAGTGATATTTTCCACGATCATCAATTATCATCTTATTATATGCAGTTTACACATAGATAATAACTTAATAATTAGTTATATAATAATTACTCAACTAGTGTACACAAGGCTAATTACCCATTGTAAACCTGACACACACACTTAGTATACGTGACTTAAACCCACTGAGTACGATCAATTAGTTCCTTCAGTAAGATGGCATAAAACCTGTCAGTAATTTGTCTCAATCCCTTGAATATGAGGGCGTTAAGTTATCGTACTCAAGGTATTCCCCCCCCCCCCCCCTCTTCTTGCTTGGGATAGGATAGGTTAGGTTAGGTTAGCCTCACCTGGGATCCACACCTATTGCCGACAGGTGACATCAGAGAGCAGGTCTACCACAGGTGTGACAAACAGGTAAAAGGTGTTAAGTAGACATAATGTACAGGTAAGTAAGTATAACAGCGGGTTCAGGGGATAAGGAGCAGGTAGGAGAGCCGTATATACTATAGTGTTGATTGTTGGGTATTTACATCAGCTTATCCTGTAGTTCTCGTCTGTAGCACTCGATCACAACCATCACCTCCTCTTCACCTCCATCTTCACCTTTACCTCCACCTTTACCTTCACCCTCACCCGCATCTCCACCTTTAGCCAATGGTCATTCCAGTATTAACCTCCAGCATGCAGTCAGTGAGTGAGGTACCCGCCGGCCAGATAAGATATTAACCCATCCTAGGAGCTGTTCCACCCCCATCCACCACACCCAATAATATATCCACTTTATCACTGATTACAAAGAGACACACTAATGACTATTAATTTATCCACCTGAACACAACACAGATGGCATATAGTAGTATTGTATTATCTTTAACTCTCTTATTTACGTTTTTATCAATTATCTTAACTCTTAATTTGTATTTATGTTTAAGAGTTATGTTGAGCGAAGACCTGAGTGTGTTGTGGTTTGGTTTGGTGTAGCCAGGGGTCACTGTAAACAGGTAATGTTGTTGTAGGTGTTGCCAGGTTCAGGTCTTGGTGTGCCTGGCCTTCAGGAACAGACTAACTGCCTTCAGGAACTGGTCCCTCTGTGATGTGGTAGGGGTGTGTAGGATAGTGTTGTGTGGTGTGGTAGGAAGCTGTGTGTGGTGTGGTAGGGATGTGTAGGGGGTGTGTGTTGTGTGGTAGGGATGTGTGGTGTGGTGTGGTAGGGATGTGTGGTGTGGTGTGGTAGGGATGTGTAGAGGGGTGTGTGTTGTGTGGTAGGGATAGGTAGAGCTGTATGTAATATGAGGGGCTGTGTTTTAGTTAACTATAGATAGAATGTGTGTGTGTGTGTGTGTGTGTGTGTGTGTGTGTGTGTGTGTGTGTGTGTGTTGTTATAGGCCTCAAGAGATTTATTTTGTGTTAAGGGTTACTCTTTGATCACCTGACCTCGCCTTGCCAGTATGGGTAATCACGACTAACCCACACTCGCATATGTGGAAAAGGCAGTAAGACAATGATGATGATGATGATGATAATGATGATGGCTTGCTATTCCTGTAACTAACGTGATTTATTGTGAGTGAATCCACTTGTTGGCGTGTGATGAGAGGAGTGTGTGAGTGTTGAGTTCACGAGTGACTTTTACGTTTTTTTGGGGTGTTGTTTAAAGTGTAATGAGTATGAGTCAAGTGTATGGGTGTCTAGTATGAGTCATTGTTTTATTTGTAGTATTGGAGTACGATTATTTTAACCCCCGTGAGTACAATGATTTAAACTTCTTGAGTACGATGCCTTAAACCCTTTGAGTACGATGACTTTAACCCCTTGAGTACGATGACTTTAACCTCTTGAGTACGATAGCTTTAACCCTTTGAATACGATGACCGCAAGACTAACATTTTTAAACCATCCTTCACTTTAAACTCCTCTGACGCACTATACCACAAGCCACCGAACAGAATTTGATCCCACTTCACCCTAAAGTCTATAGACGCCACAATATCCCACAATAAACAAAAGAAGGGCGAATGTCAACAAATAGATCCTCAGCGATAACATTAAATATACCAAAGACCTGATAAAATAAAATAAAACAGCTGAAATAAACAATATCAGTGGTAGTAGTAGTACAGTAACAGTACAAATTCCAATACCAGTAACAGCAACAGTAACAAAAGTAGCAGTAGTAGTAATAGTAGTAGCTTTAGTAGTAACGATAATTGTACCTGAGAACATAATGGCAGGTATTTCCGTAGATGCAAGTAAGAGTGAATATATCAGATGTGTGTGTGTGTGTGTGTGTGTGTGTGAGAGAGATAAAGGGATAACTCAGGTATCAATTGTCTACAAGAAGGTTATACTTAGTAGTGCTATTGTAATAAACATATGATTTCAATACTGGCGAGATGGGAACACGTTTTCACACAATGATTTAAGTAATTTAGTAGTAGCTGGCATCTACTTACATTTACATTGGTCCTCTTATGAGCCAGAAAATGCTTAGGTTGTGTAAATAAACAGATTTTGATAATAATTCTTTTTTTTTGGGGGGGGGGGGTTACATTGCTTCCTCAGGGTCTCTCTTGGTGGTTATGTTCAAGTTCAAAGGTTGATTAAACTTTAATAACATTTAAACTTGTTCTCGTGTTATTATCTTTGTTCTCGTGTTCCTTGTCCGTGGCTTTGGTCAGCTCCACCTACCGGGCACTTACGTATGCAAACCAAAGATACCTCGTTTAATATGGTGATATATTAGCTGGCCCCTTCCAGGTATATAACAAAAACAGTGTATCAACCTGTAACCTTATAATTCACCTATAATCTCAAGGTCAAAATAACTGAAAATAACCAAGAATAAAATAATAATCGCGTACATGCAAAACCTTCATTATCCTCAATAGACAGATACCAAGAGCAACAAGAGCTCGCGGTAATGATGGGAGGCCTCGACCCAGGCCAGTAATCCAGGACAATAAACAACAACAGATCGGCATAAACAAGGATGTATGAGGGTACGTGGTCGGGTTCCTCAGACGCGTTCATCACAACACCCAAAACAAAAACTTTTATACAACTCCTCCCCCTCAATACCCGCCAGAGCAGAACACTTGCCAGCTTATAAAATGGAAATCATGGCGGTGTTATTTTTCATTTACTGACAGTTTATACAGTCCTGATGAGTGTATGTCTTCTTCAAGTGACTCCCCTTCAAAGGTGTGGGAGTGAAACAAGACCACCATCCCTCTCCCCATCTCTTGTACCCAGCTGTAAGACTCGTCGGTGTGTTGAGATGAACGCTGTGGATAATCTGGAAGTATTTACCCAGAAGCAACAAGTGACATTACGACCACCACTCCGGGATATATTAGGTCAAACACATCACCCAGATGACATAGATAACGATGTAGAATTTGATGTAGCGAGCGTGCTAGTCGGACCAGGTAGGTAGGTAGGTGACCGCGTGTGGCCTGAAGTAAGAGGCGAAGATAATCCACTGTGGAATGTTATCATGGGAGGGAGAGAGAACATACCTGTCTCTAGACCTCCCAGCTGTATACACTACTGCAAATTACCTCTAATTATACACACACAACTTGAACAACTACAGCCCTCGTAAATACCGAATACTCGATATAATTATAGCAAATAAGAGGAGTGAGTTTCAAGGTGGAGGTTTAACTCACATGAAGTATGACTTGAGACTCTAACATCACGGCCGTCATGATAAGTTCTTTGTTAGATGACGCCTCGCCGTAACTCCTCCCCGTTACCACATACATCAACCAAACCACCAGTAAACTTTGCAAACGCACTGGTCGAGTTTTTGTGACGAATAACAAGTTAATTTAAAACAAAAGAATGCCTATCCGACGTTTTTGCGCTTTTGTAGTTTTTTTTTTTTTTGCACGCCCGCAGTAGTGCACCATCTCGACCCCGCTATCGTCAACAAACACGGGTTCACCTCCTCGTCTGTCGTCACACGGGGTAGTTGTGTCTGCCAGCCTTCAGTGTCTCCACGTCCCTTACTCGTGAAAATATACTCCTTTAGATTACCTGAGCGTGTCATCGTCGCTGAGAAAGGTGTAGCGGAAGGAGGAGGGGCGTGCGAGTGAGTGCAGGGGCCAGAGGGCATCATGACCACTGAGAGAAAGACGTACGCTGGATGATCATGCTATGTCTAACTCCCTTAACACCACCCAATATATTTGAGCTAAGCGGCTACTGGCACTTATTAGTTCCTGCTTAATTAGCACGACTCTTATCCCCAGAACGAGTTAATGGGTGGTTTCTCCTCCGTGATGTATCATGGAGGAGAGGGTGAGGGTGGTGACCAGAGTGTGGGGGTCCAGGTGTGAGTGAGAGGCCCCCAGGCGGTGCAACCAAGCCACTTCTGCGAGTGATTTGCCAGCCCATGGAAATGATTGGAGAGAAAGGGGATTTTAAGTAGAGGGAATTCTTCAAGCGACCTCAGCGAGAATAATGTAGTCGGGGTGAGGTGTGTTTATAACGAGGGCGGGAAAGAAACGTTTAACGAGGCCCTTAGTGTTGAGATCAAGCGTTTATGGTGGGGGGGAAATAAATGACGAGGAATAGTTAATCTCGTCGGGGATTGATTTCGACGTAATAATCCTCATTAAACGTCATAAATTCTTCCTCTAAAACCATCTCCCTGTTTTCTACTTCTGCTGAACGGAATCTTTTGTCGTTACTGAAAGAAAGATGATTTTTTTCTGTTAAGTGAATAATAAAATAACTAAAATAAGGAAACGTCTTTACTGATTTGCCGTTGAAATGTAATTAATTAAGGATTACCTTTGTGTAATTCGTAATGTATACCTGAGTGTATCTACCTGTTGTTTCTCACTTATTAGTCTTTTCGGATCACCTGAAGATTAGACACCCAAGCTTATTTCACTCGATTAACGTCCAAACGCTGGCTAGTAAGGGGTAGGTTAGGTTAAGTTAGGTCAGAACAGATTAGATCCTAATCTAATTTAACATATGTGACCTAACCTAATCTAACCTAAAGCAATCTAACCTAACCTAGCTTAACCTATAGACTAAATTAACCTAAGATATCATAACCTAAGCTAACCTAACCTAAGCTATTCTAACCAACAGTAACTTAACCTAACCAAACTTAACATAACTTATCCTAACCACAGGTCGCCACGCCCACCAGTCACCACCACAAATCACCACGTCTACTACAAGTCACCACGCCCACCACAAATAACCACGCCCCCGAGTCACCACAAATCACCACGCTCACCTACAATTCACCACACCCTCTACAAACACCACGCCCACCACCAAGTCATCATGCCCATCACCGAGTCACCACGCCCGCCAAGTCACCACCAACAATTCACCACGCCCACCAAGTCACCACCAACAATTCACCACGCCCACCAATTCACCACCAACAATTCACCACGCCCCTCCACAAATCACCACGTGTCTTATTTCTGAACTGTTAAATTGTGGGCTTGAGAATGACCCAATGATTCTAATGGTTTGGTGTCCCGTTATTACCCACCGTGTCCTCAGCTTTAATAATATATCAGTTTCTTGTCTGTGTGTGGGTGGGTGTGGGTGTGTGGGTGTGGGTGGGTGTGGGTGTGGGTTGGTGTGTGTGTGTGTTTCAGAGTTATCCCTACACTGTCACTGCCTCACTCGACACTGTCACACTCAACACTGTCACTGCCTCACTCAACACTGTTACTGCCACGCTCGACACTGTCACTGCCACACTCAACTGTTGCTGCCTCGCTCGACACTGTCACTGCCACACTCAACACTGTCGCTGCCTCGCTCGACACTGTCACTGCCACACTCAACACTGTCGCTGCCTCACTCGACACTGTCACTGCCATACTCGACACTTTCACTGCCACACTCAACACTGTCACTGCCTCACTCGACACTGTCACTGCAACACTTTCACTGCCACACTCGACACTGTCACTGCCACACTCGACACTGTCACTGCCACACTCACCACTGTCACTGCCTCACTCGACACTGTCACTGCAACACTGTCACTGCCTCCCTCGACACTGTCACACTGAAGTCAAATTACCAATCAGGTAGTACAAGTGTCTATGCCAAATCAACTTGCTTATCAACCTAACCTAACCTAACCTAGCTTAACCTAATCCAACCTAACCTAACCCCCTCCATTCCTCTCCTCCCTCACTCCTTCATCAACACCAGAAAATTGTGACCCTCCTCCTCCTCCCTCTCCATCCTACCCCCCCTCCCCCTTCCATCTTACCCTCCACCCCTACCCGCTGCTACCTTTTTTCCCCTCCCACCAGCCCAGCCTACCCTCCCTCCCTCCGTCCCTCCAACTCTTCACCCCCTTAACCCCTCACCTACCTTTTCTCCCTCCTCCCCTCCATCTACCCCCCCCCCCACTCTAACTTCCCTCTCTCCCTCCTCCATTCTCTTCGTGGACGGGTGTGTGTTTAGCGTCAAGAGGAACCCAAATGATATCGCGTGTTGAACATATGGTAGATGGTCCTCTCCAGCCCGTAGATGGTGAAATGTTCCTGGGAGTATCACCATCACTACCATTATCACCATCACTATCATCATAATCACCATCACTATTATCATTATCACCGTCACTACCATCATAATCACCATCACTATCATCATTATCACCATCACTACCATCATAATCACCATCACTATCATCACTACATCATCACTACCATCATCATCATCTAATCTAATCTACCCTAACGTAACCTAACCTTAACCAACCTAGCTTAACGTAACGTAACGAAACGTAACCTAACCTAACCTTACCCCCCCCCCCCCGCAGGTGCTAAGTAATGACCTTCCAGCCTTACTATCCATTAATTAGCCCACCAGGTAGCGACATACACACCTCGTAATTACTACCTGCGTGAAGGTAAACCATAATTAAAATTCTCCAGCATGTAATTACTAATGGCCAATTATGTGTCAAACCAGTGCTGCTGACAATTAAGTGATTATTACTATCATCACTCCTACAACGTCTTCTGTCAGGCAATGTTGGTACACTCACTCTCTCAATTGCTTGTTAGGTTTGAGTTTTAATGAATCTCTACCTAACATTTGCTAACTAACTGCGGATTCTCTCAACTGCTTGTTATTCTTGAATTTCTAACTACCAATTGCGAACAAACTACTACTACTACTACTCTCTCGATTGCTTGTTAGGTTTGAGTTGTTAATTAATCTCTAACTACCATTTGCTAGCCTAACCACGGACTCATCACATGAAAAAAAACATGAATAAATCACTATAATAACAGCAATAACCTAACCTAACCTAAGCTAACCCAACCCAACCCAACCTTGACCTAATTAATTCCTATTACCTTTTGTAACGATAAAATCTGTATCGCATAAGCCGATTTAATCTCACACAAACAACGTAAATTTAATAGCGATAATCGGCCACAAAAATAAACAGATTTAACCCGATAAAAATATGTTAATAAAAGTTGATAAATGAAACAAAGCGTAAAAAAGAGAGAGAGAGAGAGAGAGAGAGAGAGAGAGAGAGAGAGAGAGAGAGAGAACTAGCGAAAGTGAGAGAGACAATTAGAGAAAGAAAAGAAAGACAGAAAAGGCCCAAAACCCATGACCTGCGTAGCGTGCAAATAAATCGTCTTTCCCGTCATCATCTCTTCTTTACATGAAATTGGTATTTGTTGTTGTCGAGATATTGTTCAGGCGAGACAGCTGGAAACGGTAATTATCAGCCTTTTTGTGACTGTCTGTGACTCTCTAACTGCTAGGATGAAAGACCCAACCAGCTAGCACCACCCCCTCCTCCTCCTCCCCCCTCTCTCCCTCCTTCCCGAGCACCTCCACACATACAAGGGGGGGGGGGGGAGGAAGAGAGGAGGGAGGAAAGTAGAAGTGAGGGAAGGAAGAGGGAGAGACGAAGAGAGGAGGAAGGAAGGAAGGAGAGGGAAGTAGGAGGAGGGGGAGGGAATTCCGCGTCACTGTCCCCCCCTCGCGATACTGTAATTAAACTCGAGGGATAAACAAAACTATAAGCTGCCGTCTTTGTAACACTGTGTGATGAGGGAACGAAAAAATCAAATAAATAAAATAAATAAAAATATACAGGTGTGTGATATATGATGATGATGATGATGATGGTGATGATGATGGTGATAGTGATAGTGATGATGATGATGTTGGTGATGATGATGATGATGATGATGGTGATGATGATGGTGATAGTGATAGTGATGATGATGATGATGATGTTGGTGATGATGCTGGTGATGATGATGATGATGATGGTGATGATGATGATGGTGATGATGGTGATGCTGGTGATAGTGATGATGATAATGATTATGGTGATGATGATGATGATGATGGTGATGGTGATGATGATGATGATATTGGTGATGATGTTGGTGATGATGATGGTGATGATGGTGATGGTGATGATGATGGTGATGCTGGTGATAGTGATGATGATAATGATTATGGTGGTGATGATGATGATGATGATGATGGTGACAGTGATGATGATGATGATGTTGGTGATGATGTTGGTGATGATGATGATGATGATGGTGATGATGATGGTGATGGTGATAGTGATAGTGATAATGATGATGATGATGTTGGTGATGATGATGATGATGATGCTGGTGATAGTGATGATGATAATGGTTATGGTGATGATGATGATGGTGATGATGATGATGATGATGATGGTGATGATGATGATGGTGATGGTGATAGTGATGATGATGATGATGGTGATGATGATGGTGATGATGATGATGATGATGGTGATAGTGATAGTGATGATGATGATGATGATGATGTTGGTGATGTTGGTGATGATGATGATGATGATGGTGATGATGATGATGGTGATGATGATGGTGATGCTGGTGATAGTGATGATGATAATGATTATGGTGGTGATGATGATGATGATGATGATGTGATGATGATGATGGTGATGGTGATAGTGATGATGATGATAATGATGTTGGTGATGATGTTGGTGATGATGATGATGGTGATGATGATGGTGATGATGGTGATGCTGGTGATAGTGATGATGATAATGATTATGGTGATGATGATGATGATGGTGATGATGATGATGGTGATGGTGATAGTGATGATGATGATGATAATGATGTTGGTGATGATGTTGGTGATGGTGATTGATGATGATGATGATGTTGGTGATAATAATGGTGATAGTGATGATGATGATGATGATGATGATGATGGTGATGATGATGATGTTGGTGATGATGTTGGTAATGGTGATGATGATGATGGTGATGATGATGATGATGATGTTGGTGATGATGTTGGTGATAGTGATAATGATGATAATAATTATGGGGATGATGATGATTATGTTGGTGATGGTGATAGTGATAGTGATGATGATGGTGATGGTGATAGTGATAGTGATGATGATGATGTTGGTGATGATGTTGGTGATGATGATGATGATAGTGATGATGATGATGATGTTGGTGATAGTAATGATGATGATAATGATGATGATGATGATGATGATGGTGATAAGTGATGATGATGATGATGATGTTGGTGATGATGTTGGTGATAGTGATGATGATGATAATAATTATGGTGGTGATGATGATGATGAAGATGGTGATGATGATGATGATGTTGGTGATGATGTTGGTGATAGTGATGATGATGATAATGATTATGGTGATGATGATGATGATGATAGTAATGATGATGATGATGATGATAGTGATGATGATGATGATGATGATGTTGGTGATAGTGATGATGATGATGATAATGATTATGGTGATGATGATGATGATGATGATGAAAAACAAGAAGAAAAACAAAATGAAGATCCAAAAGAAAAACAAAAAAAAACAAAAACTGAAAATCAAAACACATCTAATCCTATATATATAAATATATACTTTAGAATATTAAAATTTCCTCAATGTAAATTTATTCTTTAAAAAAAATAATCCTCCTTTTTTTAGAAACCTTCGAATAATTATTTTTCCTTCAGTTATAATCTCTTAATAAACGATGTAAATAAAATTAAATATTTATTTCTTCATAATTAACACTAAATAACGCACCAATACCGTATCCTATCACACTGTAAGCTTTATTTTAGAAATTTTTTTTAATCTGTTTACGTTTTGTGGAATATATCCCCCCCCCCGCCTGTTTTGGTCTTGTATACAGCGGGTTATTAACGTGTATCATACAAGCTTTGATCTTAGTGATAACAGGTGACCAGAGAAGCAATAAATGTTGTTAAAAATGATCAATAATAAAAGTAGGAAATTCGAGTCTATTGTTTTTATTGTGTGTGTCCTTATACATACATACATATACTTTATCCCTCTCATGTACTCAGTACCAAGATGACCTGACCTCAAGAATCCATTATTCACCTCATTATAATTAGGTCAAGGTTAACTAAGACCAACATCCACACAGGTAAGTTAATGAGAGTTAATGAGATCGACTCCTATCTGTTGATTATGGTAAATAAATAATGTCCTAACTGGTTAATGCCCTAATTTGCATCTCTACCTGAAGATGTGAGAAAGTATATAACTGATTCTCTTAATAACGACACAAAGGTGGATTCTAAGAGGTCAATGAACACAAGCTACACCTTAATTAGACAGGTGAGAATATATATCTACCTGTGTTACCTTTATGAATGGTTAATGGGGTTAATATCGAATAGAAAAAAAAACGCAAAAGGAATCGTTGTCATTATTCCTAGTTAATGGTAAAATACACGTACAATTCTTGGAGATAATATTGACAAAGAGAATGAAACTATCTCTCAAGTGGTTATAAAAGAGAGATAAGATTCTAGTCAGTATCTCGCTCTCTTTAAATGAATAATGTCTCTCATAAGCAAGACATGAATTAGACGTAACTACCCTGTGATGACATTAACAAGCGATAATAAACTCCGGGTAGCCAAGTCTTTTTCTTAAATATTTATATCAATCAAGTACTGTTTTAGTACTTGAACGACAGAAGACTTCATTTTAAGGTATAATTAAGCTCTTATTATGTCTAACTTATTTCTATAAACTTACAAATTATTATATACAGCACATAATTCTTTTATTTTTACTATTTAATTTAACTCCTCATTTAATTCTATCCTAATCAACAATAATTTACTCATATATTCTTATTAATTATCAAGCAATCATCATTTTAAAATTATATTGTTAATTAAAATTGAAACATAAACACAAATTAAGGACATATAAACATATGCTTCTCTTAGTGTAAACATAACAAGTTCCCATGTTGAAGAATTACACCGACATCAGAGACCATGTTAAAAAGCCTAAAATATTTTAAATACGATCATTAATTCCTATAATTAGTTAGAGTAATAATTAGCTTTATATGTGGAGAATAAAAGTATATTGTAGAGTGTTCCTTGGTCATTACTTTACCAATAGGTGTTGGGTGTATGTGAGTGGAGGGCGGGCAGGCAGAGTAAGTGAAACGTGGCAGCCTGGGACTGTAGAGTTTTATAGCCTGGGTCCCGGGTTGGTTGGTGATGGGTGATGCATCTCTCTCTCTCTCTCTCTCTCTCTCTCTCTCTCTCTCTCTCTCTCTCCTTGTACGTGTGTTTGTGTGTGTGTGTGTGTGTGTATGTGACGTCCAAGGACAGTCTTAGTACCTAATTATGTATCCAGTTAAAGACTTGAGGAATAAGACCACGGGATTACTACCACTACTACCACCACCACCACCTTCCCTCTCCCAAAGACTACCACCACCTCAACCAAATACTACCACTACCACCTCCTTCTCTCAACCATCCCTCAGCTAATCCCTAAGTAATTTCCTACATTACCCAGTTACCACGAGTAAATTTGGTAATGTTTTAGTTTAAAGTATTAAGTAAGATCTTCTATCATTTGTTTTTTTTACGGTTTAAGATGATTACGAGGAAGATTGTGATGGATAGAGTAGTTGGTGATTTGGGGTTAACTGGGGATGTTGATGTGTTGGGGGATTTGGGGGAGGGGATTTGGAGGGATTTATGGGGGTTTTATGGGGTTTTGTGGGATTTAGGGGATTTAGGTGCTGGATTTGGTTCGAATTGTGAAGGGATTTTCTTTCTTCGTTTTGAGTTTTATTTTGTCTTCATTATGTGAGGACTTTCCCAATGGATTTTTTTATTTATTTTTTTTTACTTGCTTCATTAACACTATTTCCTTCGATAGATTTTCCAAATTTCTTCACGAGCTAAGAATTTCTCACTGGATTTTAAATTTCATCATACCATACGTGTCTAGATTCACATTCCCAAATAATTTCTTATGTCTCAACAATTTCATTCAGTTTTAACAATAGAAAAAAAATACCTCATTACTCTAATATCATTCATATGTAAGAAAATCTTCCACTTGTATATAATTTCTTCTTGTTTATTTCAGGTTTACGTAAAAGATTTGTTCTCAGTACATATATTTCGCTCTATCTTGTTTAAGCTTACACAAACATACTGTATCTTAACTCAATAAAGCTTTCCTGCTTTGTTGTTTGTCCTGGAGGAGGGAAAGAATATCCAGCCAGCTTAAAATTATTGTCGACCCACAACACAGGGATCTAGTTAAGCTGACATAAAGGGAGTAGAGAGAGAGAGAGAGAGAGAGAGAGAGAGAGAGAGAGAGAGAGAGAGAGAGAGAAATTGTATGGGCAAAAATATATATTCACGCCTCTCTCTCTCTCTCACCTGGCTATACCTTGTGTCCGTATGTCTGGTAGTAATTTGCAACTCTGTCTTACTACAAACAATTAGTACTCAAAATCGTCACAAACAGTACTCAAGACCACAAAAAGTACTCAAGTCGCCCCAAACAGTACTCAAATTACCACAAACAGTACTCAAATTACCACAAGCACAAACACCTACAGTCCCTTGTGCTTCCTCCTGCATTAACATAAAAAAGTTCAGATTTCTTTAATGATGACAATAAATTACCAAAGTTTATTTCCTTGGTTCTTCTGCCTCAATGTACAGCCTTTGTTTGTTGAAGTTTAACTGAGTTGTGGGGAGGGAGGGGAGTGTGGTGTGGTAGAGTTTACTGTGGGGAGTTTACTGTGGTGAATATTGCTTTAATCAACCATTACAAACCACAGCTGTAAACCATTTCAAACTACAACTGTAAACCATTTCAAACCACAGCTATAAACCATTACAAACCACAGCTATAAACCGTTACAAACCACAGCTGTAAGCCCCCAAAATACTGGTTTACACCTAAACAAAACCACACACACACATTTACACTTTTTTACAACTCAAACACTTTACAACAACAGCGGCTTGACCTGAATCCCGTAGAAGATAAATTACTCTTTTAAAACAACGGATACAAAAAGCATTCTGGATACTAACATTCAACCGGACACGATTACTCTAGTGTGACAAATGTTTATATTGTCACAGAGAGCTATCGTACTCAAGTGGATGTATTTAGACAGACAAACACTTAATTCAGATACTAATAAGAGCACTACATTCATACAATCATACTTATACAGTCAAATACAAGTTGTAGTATGAGTATTGGATCCAAACAAACATGTATACAGTCAAACACCAAACAGTATCCAGGTCAATAATTCCCCCAAAAAACACATTTATAATAGGGTAGAGGAAGTTATATAAACACCTTCACGTTTATATAACCTGGAGTTAATTATTAGTGTAGTGGGTAATAAATCCAAGATGGCCGACAGAGATGCTTTCGCTTTAAAATTCTTCCCGTCGTCATATATATATTGTTCATAAATAATTTGAATACCATTTTAATTTTGTTTTATTAAATTTTATAAGAATTCTATGTTTTTCTTAATATATTTTATTGATATATGAACCTAAAATGGCCTCCGTTTAGATGTTATTGACAATATTTTATCATAGTGAAAAATAACCGAATGTATTAGTTAAAATTTATGAAATTAAGAATTACAATATAAATTTGTGTGATTTTTGTCCACTTGTGATAATGAAGAATAATATCTAAAAATAAAATATATCGAATACAGAAATGAAATTAAAAATATAAAATGAAAAATAGAAACTTACTAAATATTTATATAATAATGATTTACTGAAATACTGTGATAGATATTGGTTATGTTATTAGAGTGTGAGTTGCCTTAAGGTACTTGAGATTAATTGATGTTTTAAAATCAATTGAAGGAAAAGGCCCTTTGCATGATTAATACACACATACACACTATAACATACATACTGTGCACACACAAACATAAAATAACATACACACACACACCTTTCCCATATGTTACCTTATCCTCCCCCCCGCCCCACTATGTCACACAATACTCTCTACCTATCCACCCACACCCTACCTCCCCCACCTCCCCTCACCCTACCCCCCCCCCACGATGTCACACAATACTCTCTACCTATCCACCCACACCCTACCCCCACCCTCCTACCCTCACCCTACTCTCCCCCCCACTATGTCACACAATACTCTCTACCTATCCACCCACACCCTACCCTCCCCCACCCTCCTACCCTCACCCTACCTTCCCCCCACCCACTATGTCACACAATACTCTCTTCCTATCCACCCACACCCTACCCTCCCCCCGGGTCACGACATGGCCGGCCGCCCACAGTGCCACAACACGGAGGAGGGCCTGGTGGCACTCATCACCTGTATTCACTAATTAACTCTAGGTATATTGATAAAATTCACAGTTTGCCTCAAAGTTCACCGGCGTATGTTACTGCGACCACAACAATACTTATCCGGAACCCAAATTTGCCGACAAAACATGAAATTTCAGACATGTAAACAATACCTTTAAAATATAGATCTCCAATCACCCCAAAACTCTGATTTACTTTAATTTGACATAAGAAACAGACATAAGATGCTTTAAGTAAGATAAGCCAAGGGAAGAATTCGTAAGATCTTTTGAGGGAAGGAGTTGGGTTTTACCTGGTGATACTATTAAGACAACTTTCCCCAATGAGACATTCTATTCTTCAGGTAGACATTTATTTGTTAACCTCACCAATACAACCAGAAGACACCGACAACAAGATTATTTTCACCAATCGTTGTTTCCTTATTATGTATTACCATTACCTAAACTTCGATACTATTGGGCAAAATACAATAATAAGTCACTTTGTTCACATCTGGTCAATGATTCCTTACTCTGGTGGATGTGAAACAAAAACATTCACAACAAACTATCAAAGAACGTTTATTGAGTACGTTTGTATGTTTGTTTGTGTATCAGTGTGTGTTTGTTTTTGTTTTTCAATATGGCTGCCACGAGTTATTTCAGATATTTAACATGAGTAAAAATGCGTGATGTCAGTCGTTAATTATCAGTAGGGAAGTTAAGAGCGTTTTAGACCTTCTGTTAACTGTTATGAGGATATTTAATCAACATTGACAAGAGAAATGGAAGGATGTGTGGAAGAAATTGGTGGATAATTTTAGGTGAGTGGAAGAGATATTGAAAATTTTATCAGAAATATAATAAAAATAATGATAGAAATTATAGGTGTGCGTGTGTGTGTGTGTGGGTGTGTGTCCAATCTACAGAGCATTAGATTATAGAAGATAGTTTTGCCAATCATAAATTATAATTACAATCAATGATATTATTGGTGTGGAGGAGAGTAGACAAGATGGCGGATGTTATAATATTGGATATATTCGCTTTTGTAATTATACGTGAATTATAGAGGTGAAGCAATAGTGTCTAAATCAAATACACCTTTGATAATTAGTTATGATTGTTGAAGGGAAGTGAATGTTGGTGATGCAGGTGAACATGCTCATCAGGTGACAAGCTCATTAGGTGACATGTTCATCAGGTATTATGTTCATCAGGTGTCATGTTCATCAGGTTGTCTTGTTCATCAGGTGTCATGTTCATCAGGTGACATGTTCATCAGGTGGACATGTTCATCATCAGGTGTCATGTTCATCAGGTTACATGTTCATATGATGGCATGTTCATCAGGTGTCTTGTCCATCAGGTGTCATTTCATCGGGACATGTTCATCAGGTGTCTTGTTCATCAGGTGTCATGTTCATGGTGTCTATGTTCATCAGGTGTCATGTTCATTGTGTCATTTCTCAGGTGTCAGTTCATCAGGTGACTGTTCACGGTGACATTTCATCAGGTGTCAGTTCACCAGGTGTCATGTTCACAGGTGCATGTTCATCAGTGACATGTTCATCAGGTGTCATGTTCATCAGGTGACATGTTCATCAGGTGTCATGTTCATACAGGTGTCATGTTCATCCAGGGACATGTTCATCAGGTGTCATGTTTCATCAGGTGACATGTTCATCAGGTGTCTGTTCACCATGGTGTCATGTTCACCAGGTGACATGTTCATCAGGTGACATGTTCATCAGGTGTCATGTTCATCATGGGCCTATGTGTTCATTCAGGTGTTCATGTTCATCAGGTGACAGGTTCATCATGTGTCATGTTCATCAGGTGTCATGTTCATCAGGTGACCTGTTCAATCCGGTGTCCATGTTTCATCAGGTGACAGGTTCATCAGGTGTCATGTTTCAGCACGTGTCATGTTCATTCAGGTGACGATGTTCCTCAGGTGAGCACGTTCATCAGGTGTCCAGTGTCATCAGGGGTGACATGTTTCATCAGGTGACGCTTGCTCATCGCAGATGTCATGTTGCATAGTAGGTGTCCCACTTCATCAGGTGTCATGTTTCCTTAGTGGTCATGTTCATGGCAGGTGTCCAGGCTTCATCGGGTGTGTCATGTTCATCACGTGTCATGTTCTATCAGGGTGACAATGCTCATCAGATGTCATGTTCATTAGGTGTCAGTATCATCAGGTGTCATGTTCATCAGGTGTATGTTCATCAGGTGACATTGTTCATCAAGTGTCAGTAATCACGGCCATGTCTCAAAGGTGACACGGTCGATCCGGTGTAATGTTCATCAGGTGACTCATGTTCCATCATGGTGACATGCTCATCAGATGTTCATTGTTCCATTAGGTGTCATCATTCATCCGGTCGTCATGTTCATCAGGTGTCCATGTTCATCTGGTGGTCATGGTCATCAGGGATGTCATGTTTTCAATCACGTGTCATGTTCATCACGTGACAGTGACAGTCATCTTACTTGTTGTATTGGCATGTCATTTTATTGTCCTGTCGATGTTACTTTGTTTATATTGATTTGGTTAGTCGTATGACAAGTATTATATATTTTTTTATGAGAACTTTCTGAGTTTTTATAGTCTATGTATACCTTGAAGTTTATTATTATGTTAAAGTAACGTCCTATAGTAATTCTGTAAGTTCCTGAGGCTGGTATCCATGTTTGTATTTTGTGTCTGCAAGATCTGTACAAGTGTTTACCTCCCAAGATACACACACACACACGAATTCACCATTATAGATTGATAAATAACGTCACCAGAGGGCCGGATACCCAAAAAACTACCTCATAAGTTACGTTTTTCCACGGCATGATAACAGTACCAGTATTTGTGGATGCGCTTACACTACCATAAATTTGCAAACTCAACATTTAATTATGGGTTCCGTATGCCTTCCGTAAATTGGCGAAGTCCGGTGGTATACATCCTAGTGTGTTACCCTGTACAAATTAAGTTTCTCTTGGTCGGGACGATAGATGTTCAGTGCAAGATGCTAGCTGGCCAGATCAACGCCTCAGTTAACAAGAATCATCAACCAATCACAAGAGAAGGAGAAATCAGCTTGAGAGCGACGAAACGTAAAATTAATTTTTGTAAACAGGAAGTACCACAGCCAAGAAGAGACGACCTAATTTCAGTGAGATGGGGGATATATATTCTGGGTTCGAGAGATGATGTAAAATGGGAATTGAAGGAACTACCGAGAAAATTT
>CAUDMG010000173.1:5000-15000 GCA_958450375.1 Homarus gammarus
CTCTCACCCGTCTCCTCGTATCGTTAACCTGCATATTAAAGGTTTAACTGTCTATAATTTTTATGTAAGTTGAGGATCTGTGTGTGTGTGTGTGTGTGTGTGTGTGTGTGTGTGTGTGTGTACGTAAAAGACACAGGTAAAAAGAAAGCAGACCTGATGATTAAACACCTGAGTGTAGAGTTACCTTTTTGAATTGGTATCATTGTAAGAGTTGTGGGGGATGGGATGATGGGGCTGTGGGGGTCTAGGTGATGGGGGTGTGGGGGGTCTAGGTGATGGGGCTGTGGGGGTCTAGGTGATGGGGCTGTGGGGGGTCTAGGTGATGGGGCTGTGGGGGTCTAGGTGATGGGGCTGTGGGGGTCTAGGTGATGGGGCTGTGGGGGTCTAGGTGATGGGGCTGTGGGGGGTCTAGGTGATGGGGCTGTGGGGGTCTAGGTGATGGGGCTGTTGTATTATGAAGAGACTATGTCGAGTCTAGGTAACTCCATCAACTACACACACACTCAAGGTACAACTCCATAATTAGTCCTCGACACTCAAGGTACAACTCCATAATTAGTCCTCGACACTCAAGGTACAACTCCATAATTAGTCCTCGACACTCAAGGTACAACTCCATGATTAGTCCTCGACACTCAAGGTACAACTCCATGATTAGTCCTCGAACGTGATGTGTCCCTTCATCCAATCATTCTGCAAATCACAGTCGTTAGGGGTGAATTAGCCAACCCCAATAGAGGCAGTAACCTTCACATGAGCAAGCTGTCTCATTGGCCTTGCTTAATAATACCATGATTAGTACGTGTAGTGAATTAATTTTGAGGATGTGATGGTCATTGGAAGGGAGGGTCCGTCTGTCTGTCTGTCTGTTTGTTTATCTGTCTGCGTGAGGTGTGTGACGGTGTGAGGTGTGTGACGGTGTGAGGTGTGTGATGGTGTGAGGTGTGTGATGGTGTGAGGTGTGTGACGGTGTGAGGTGTGTGACGGTGTGAGGTGAGTGACGGTGTGTTTACGGTGTGAGGTGTGTGACGGTGTGAGATGAGTGACGGTGTGAGGTGTGTGACGGTGTGAGGTGAGTGACGGTGTGAGGTGAGTGACGGTGTGAGGTGTGTGACGGTGTGAGGTGAGTGACGGTGTGAGGTGAGTGACGGTGTGAGGTGAGTGACAGTAGATTTACCACGCCCTGCAGGTCACTGTCTGGTAAAAGTCACCACGCCTTCCCACACACGCCTACTGCCTCCCCCTCCCCCCACCTCCCCCTCCCACCAAGGTCACCCACACACGCCTACTGCCCCCCCTCCCCTTCCCCCTCCCACCAAGGTCACTGTCCGAGAAAGAGAGGGGTCAGGAACATACATATAAAGACAGACATATAGACAGACAGACAGACAGACATACAGGCATACAGACAGACAGATACAGGCACTTCAGACAGACATTCAGACAGACATACAGACAGACAGAAAGACAGACAGATACAGGCACTTCAGACAGACATTCAGACAGACATACAGACATACAGGCATACAGACAGACAGATACAGGCACTTCAGACAGACATTCAGACAGACAGAAAGAAAGACAGACAGATACAGGCACTTCAGACAGACATTCAGACAGACATATAGACAGACAGACAGACAGACAGACAGAAAGACAGACAGACATACATACAGGCATACAGACAGACAGACAGACATACAGGTATACAGACAGACAGATAGAGGCACTTCAGACAGACATTCAGACAGACAGACAGACAGACAGACAGACATAGACACGAGAGACAGAAGTTAGTTAAAAAATAAAACAAATTCCTAAAGTCGCTCCAAAGTGAAGATGTGTTCAGCCATGCGTGGCCTGACTCAGAAGGTGGGCGCCTCCCCCCCCCCTTCTTCCCCTCCTTCCTCCCCCCCCTCCTTCCCCCCTTCCCCTTCCCTCCCCCCTTCCCTCACCTTCCCTCCCTCCCGAATGAGTCATACAAACACCTGCCAGCATCCAGGTATATTGACCCCTACAGGTATAATAGTAATGGAAATAGTAATAGTAATGGAAATAGTAATAGTAATGGAAATAGTAATAGTAATGGAAATAGTAATAGTAATGGAAATAGAAATAGTAATAGTAATGGAAATAGTAATAGTAATAGTAATGGAAATAGTAATAGTAATAGTAATGGAAATAGAAATAGTAATAGTAATGGAAATAGTAATAGTAATAGTAATGGAAATAGAAATAGTAATAGTAATGGAAATAGTAATAGTAATGGAAATAGAAATAGTAATAGTAATGGAAATAGTAATAGTAATGGAAATAGTAATAGTAATAGTAATGGGAATAGTAATAGTAATGGAAATAGTAATAGTAATAGTAATGGAAATAGTAATAGTAATGGAAATAGAAATAGTAATAGTAATGGAAATAGATAATAGTAATGGAAATAGAAATAGTAATGGAAATAGTAATAGTAATGGAAATAGAAATAGTAATAGTAATGGAAATAGTAATAGTATAATAGTAATGGAAATAGTAATAGTAATGGAAATAGTAATAGTAATGGAAATAGTAATAGTAATGGAAATAGAAATAGTAATAATAATAGTAATAGTAATGGAAATAGTATAGTAATAGTAATGGAAATAGTAATAATAATAGTAATAGTAATGGAAATAGTAATAGTATAGTAATAGTAATGGAAATGTAATAGTAAATAGTAATAGTAATTGAAATAGTAATAGTAATGGAAATAGTAATAGTAATGGAAATAGAAATAGTAATAATAATAGTAATAGTAATGGAAATAGTAATAGTAATAGTAATGGAAATAGTAATAATAATAGTAATAGTAATGGAAATAGTAATAGTAATAGTAATAGTAATGGAAATAGTAATAGTAACAGTAATAGTAATAGTAATGGAAATAGTAATAGTAATGGAAATAGTAATAGTAATGGAAATAGTAATAGTAACAGTAATAGTAATAGTAATGGAAATAGTAATAGTAATGGAAATAGTAATAGTAATGGAAATAGTAATAATAATAGTAATGGAAATAGTAATAGTAATAGTAATAGTAATGGAAATAGTAATAGTAACAGTAATAGTAATAGTAATGGAAATAGTAATAGTAATGGAAATAGTAATAGTAATGGAAATAGTAATAGTAATAGTAATGGAAATAGTAATAATAATAGTAATAGTAATGGAAATAGTAATAGTAATAGTAATGGAAATAGTAATAATAATAGTAATAGTAATGGAAATAGTAATAGTAACAGTAATAGTAATAGTAACAGTATCACGAGGGGTTCCCAAGGGGGTCTCGCTGCCACGCTTCTGGTTCCGCCTCTTGTGTTTTGATAAATCAGCTGATTAGAACAACATGCTGAGACACGTTTCCGGCTATTCCTTCTCCTCCTTCTCCTCCACTTCCTCCTTCCTCTCTTCTTCTTCTTTTTATTCCTCCTCCTCCTCCTCCCCTCCTCTTCCTTTTCCTCTTATTCTTCTCGTTCCTCCTCCTCCTCCTCCTCCTCTCTCCTCTTATTCCTCTCGTTCCACCACCTCCTCTAATGTCCTTCTGCTCCTCTTCTTCTCCTTCCTCCTCCATCTTCCTCGTCTTCCTCTTCCTCCTCGTCTTCCTCCTCCTCCTTCCTGACTCACTGCCGGATTCACTTCACATCCGCGAACGAGAAAAAAGATATAATGTAATTTGCGTACGAGAGAGAGAGAGAGAGAGAGAGAGAGAGAGAGAGAGAGAGAGAGAGAGAGAGAGTGGACTAATCTACAGTTAACAAGAAAGAAAGAAAGATAGTAGAGAGAGAGATAGAGAGTAAAGATAGAGAGATAATTAACAGTAATACATGTACACTATGGATGACAGCTGAGTGAGTAACGTGAGACAGGCGGATGTTATAATGCCTTCGACTCTGACTGAATGTGAGTCTCCCCTCCCATTGGTACATAGTGACGACATAGTAAACGGGATCTTCTTCTATTACAATTTATAGTTATTATTTATTTAATTATGAAGATGGTGTGTGTGTGTGTGTGTGTCTCTGTGTGTGTGTGTGTGTGTGTGTGTGTGTGTGTGGGTGTGTGTGTTTGTGTGTGTGTGTGTGTTTGTGTGTGTGTGCTTCTTCTATTCATACTACTACTACTACTAATCTCACTCAAACACACACACTCACACACACACACACACACACACACACACACACACACTCAAACACACACACATACCCCAATCGTTGTCACTCCTCTAACAGCCTTACCAGATGTGCCCTCAGAGGGGAAACGACCTGTGCTTGTCTTGCCTCAAAGCAGTCAATTTACTGGGGTCGTGGTGGCAACAGCTGTCAGGGGGGGGGAGGGGAAGGGGGGAGAGGGGAGGGGGGGTAAGGGGAGGAGAGGGTATGGGTGAGAGGACAAGGGGACTAAGGGAGGGGAGGTGGAAGAGTGGGTAGGGGAGAGGGTTGGTGAGGGAAGAAGAGGGGGGGGGTAGGGGTAAGGGATAAGGGGGTGAGGGGAGGTAAGAGGACAAAGGGGGGAAGGTTAGAAGAGGAGGGAGTACAAGTGAGGGGAGGAGGGGTGGTGTGAGGGGTGAGATAAGGGGAGGGGTGGCTATGGGTACATGTGATGAAGGGGACATGTGAGGGTACACGTGAGGTACGGGTGAGGGGTGAGGGGAGAGGGTGAGGGGAGGAGAGGGGAGGGTAAGTCTGGGTACACAACACTCACTGTGACGAAGAGAGAGAGAGAGAGCGCGACCTAGTTTCTCTCTCTCTCTCTCTCTCTCTCTCTCTCTCTCTCTCTCTCTCTCTCTCTCTCTCTCTCTCTCTCTCTCTCGATTACAATTATTACCATAGAATATAATTATATAATTCAGGTGAGAAAAAAATATCATTAATATAATTAGTCCAAATTTTATAGTTAATAATAGTAATAGAAGTTAACAGTAATAGTTAGTAGTAGTAGCCTACCCTATAGTAATAGTTAATAGTAGTGGTTAATAGTAATAGTCAATAGTATTAGTTAATAGTAATAGTTAATAGTACCCTATGTAATGTTAATGGTAGTAGTAATAGTAATAGTTAATGGTAGTAGTTAATAGTAGAAGTTAAAAGTAATAGTCAAAAGTAATAGTTAAAAGTAATAGTTAATAGTAATAGTTAATAGTAATAGTTAATAGCAATAAGACAAACAACAGTGGTCCAATAGTACAGCCTTTGGGAACACCATTAACTGAATAAGCTTTTCCTCTGTTATCCTTCTTTGTCTCCCTCCCCTCCCCTCCTTCCCCCCTTTTCTCTCTCCCCTCGTCCCCTTGTTTCCCCTCACTGCTTCTCTCCCTCCCTCTCCCCTCTCTCTCTCTCCCTTCCATCTGTTTATTTCACTTATCTTTCTCAATTACCATAAGGGGAGCCACCCCTCTCCTCTCACCCCCTCCCCTCTCCCCCCTCCCCTCTCCCTCCCCTCTTCCCCTCCCCCCTCCTCTTTCTCTCCCCTCTCCACGTGTTTGGAAAATCTTTGAGGGTGACAAGGGGAAAGTGAGGGTAGGTTGAAGGGAAGGGAGAAGGGAGAGATAGGGTGTGATAAAGGGAGGGAGAGGGAGATAGGGAGTGATAAAGAGAGGGGAGGAGTTGGAGGGAGAAAGGGGGTAAGGAATGAGGGTGGAGAAAGGGGAGAAATGTAGGTTAGGAAAGACGAGAGGGAATGGAAAGGGGAAGAGGAGGAGGGAAGGAAAATTTAGAAGTTACTCTTATTACTATTACCATCACCACCACCACCACTACCACCACCACCACCACCACTACCACCACCACTACCACCACCACCACTACCACTACCACCACCACTACCACCACCACCACCACCACTACCACCACCACTACCACCACCACCACCACCACCACCACCACTACCACCACCACCACTACCACTACCATCACCACCACCACCACCATCACCACCATCACCACCACCACCACCACCATCACCACCACCATCACCACCACTATCACCACCACCACCACCACTATCACCACCACCATCACCACCACCATCACCACCACTATCACCACTACCATCACCCAGCTGTTGTGTGACCCTGTGTACTGTTGCCAGGCTTCCCCCAGGAATGTGTGTGAGAGCGAGTGAGTGTGTGAGAGCGAGTGAGTGCGTGAGAAAGTAATAATAATAATAATAATAATAATAATTAACGGTTTATTGAAGGAGCTTGGCAGCCAGAAGACTGAAAATATACAGTTACATATTTGGGGAATGGGTTACGAATTACAAATAATATACAAGTAACATAAGTGACACAAATAAGACATATAATAACTAGATGGGGAAAAGCTCAAACTACAGTTCATTTCAACATAGTGACAGTGCAAGGAGTAGTGTTTACTGGGAGTGAATACACTGGTTTATTACAAGTTATTGATAATTTTTACAATGGTTGGGACTGGGCTGTTCTTATAGCGATCAGTTCGTGCACGTATGGGCTGGTGCGGTTGTGGTGTCGAACAGCAATTCTCGGGCTAGGGATCTCAGGTGGTAGTAGGAGCCGGTGTCGAGGATGGTGTAGAAGCTTCTTACCAAATTTGCAGATGAGGTCGTGGTGATGGTCAGTTAGAGTCGAAAGGGTCAGTGTGTTGAGCGCTTCTTGATATGTGGAGTAGGAAGGGGAGAGTGTGTGAGAGTGAGTGAAAGTGAGATAGAGAGAGAGAGAGAGAGAGAGAGAGAGAGAGACTATATGAGAATAATTTAAAGAGAGAGTGGGGAGAGGTGAGAGAGAGAGAGAGAGAGAGAGAGAGAGAGAGAGAGAGAGAGAGTGAGAGAAAGAGAGAGAGACAGAGAGATAATCTTGACAAAGTGAGATAAAAATAACTAGTAAAATCACCTGTCTCACCTTTAAAAAAATACACACAGGTACATACAATATATCTCTCTGTCGTAATACACCCGTGGCATAGATCACTGTATTAATGCCCCCTCTACAGTGGCCTAATGCCCTGTGGGGGTATATGATGCTTAAAGGTCATGTGGTAATGGGTATGTTGTATGGTTATGGACCTTATGTATAGAGGGTGGGTTAGCTCTGTCATGCCACGAGTTTTCAAGCACGCCTTAGTGTCAGCTGTGATGGATTGTGTGTGTGTGTGTGTGTGTGTGTGTGTGTGTGTGTGTGTGTGTGTTACTCGCTCATGTACACATCATCCCCTGGACCCCCTCAAACATACCCCCCCACACACACACACATACACACACGCTACACATACACACACACACACACACACACACACACACACACACACACAGGGCAATGACTCCCACAAGGCCAGGAAAGAGGCCACTAAGGGGGAGGGGGGAACACACACAGACACACACACACACACACACACACACACACTTGAAGTAACTATATCACCCCTTTCATCTTCCTCCTCCTCCTCTTCCTCCTCCTCTTCTTCCTCTTCTTCCTCTTCCTCCTCCTCCTCCCCTCCTCCCCCATCTGTCACCCCCCTCCTCCCCTCTTCCCTCCCCCATCTGTCACCTCCCCCCTCCTCCTCCTCCTCCTCCTCCCCTTCCTCCTCCTCCTCCTCCTCTTCTTACTGTCGCGTCCTCATTGTAGACAGAGTAAACAGGTCATTGTAGCGACTGTCCAGATACCGTCTTTATTCCCTATACACTCTGCTAAATAGACTTTTCGGTCGATCTATTGTTTGACTGGGGGTGGGGGGTGGGGGTGGGGGGTGGGGGTGGGGGTCGGGGGGTGCGGTTGGGGGGTACTCTCTCTCTCTCTCTCTCTCTCTCTCTCTCTCTCTCTCTCACCAGTTTAAAGCCCCTCCTTGACCTGGCCATGTTACTACGTGGGTTGTGTGTGGCTTAAGGCTCTACTTCAAGGTTATCTTTGTTGTGTGTGTGTGTGTGTGTGTGTGTGTGTGCGTATATCATGTATAAAGGACTATATATATACGTGTCTATGTCGGAACGTTTACATGTGTACGTATATGTGTGTATTTATGAATTAATTATATCCACATATCACCATACAGACTATACACCTCTATGTATATATATATTTAACTATACACTTCATATATCACACAATATATATATGTATGATCGTATATATACACCTAGAGCCATTTCCTTACAGTAGCCAATGAGAAACAAGGCCTTCCACACAGTATGGACCAATCAGAGAGCTGTTAGAGGTGCATTTTGGCCAAGATTTCGAGAAGAAAAAAAAATGTCACATATGCCCTTCTAGCTCTCACCCGACTCTTGGCTTCCATCAGCACATTTTCGCGACTAATAAATTTCACGGTATCTCGACGCTAAAATAATCCCTACCGCTAATATTGTCTCGTAGGGGTGGGGGGGTGTTGGGGGGGGGGGGGGAGTGATGCCTTACCTAGCGTTGCAACCAGACCATATTAAGAGAGATAAGGTGTTAATGGCGCTTAATATAATGGTATTTAGAGGTGAATTAATGGTTTTTCTTCCATATTAAAATAAAGAAAGAGAATTGGCGTGGTGAGTGAGTAGGAGGAGGTGAAGGAGGAGGAGAAGACTTATTAAATCTTACCAGGAGCAACGAACTGAACCATCCACATGACGTCATAGTTCTCAGCAGCCAATCACAGCTGTTATAACATCCCCGAACCAATGAGAGCCCGGCGTGTGGGCTGAGCTGACCCCTCTGTGTTTACAAACAAAATATGAATTTGGTGTGAGAGTGTATGACCGTTTGTGGCTTCTTGGTATATTATTCCCCGCCCTGTAGAGCCAATCAGAGGTCATGGTTGGTGTATGTATATAGAGATTATTGTTGTTGTTGGTTTAGTGAAGAGTTATCAAGTAAAGGAAGTGGGTTTTAAGAGGGTGACATTATGATAGTGCAGTGTATACAAACAGACAGAAAATTAGACCGACGGACAGATAGACAGAAAAACGGACCAACAGAGACAGACAGACAGAGAACCTGCACGAGATTAAGAGCCTCAGTGTCATTATAGCATTATAGTGGCACAAGTGAAGGCCATTATAGCGCCATTAGATAGTATAATTACCCTTCTCCTTCACTCTTCTCTCCTCCTTCTTTATCCTTATCTCCCTCTCCTTCCATCCTTCCCTCCCTCTCCTTCATCTCTCTCTCTCCTCTTCTTCACCCTTCCTTTCTCTCCTTCCATCCTTCCTTCCCCTCCCTCTCCCTCATCCTTCTTTCCTTCTTCACCCTTCTCTATTCCTCCTTCCATCCTTCCCTCCCCCCTCTCTTTCAACCTCCTCTCTTTCTCTTTCATCCTTCCCTCCTCCTCCACCCTTCCCTCCTCCTCCATCCTTCCCTCCTCCTCCACCCTTCCCTCCTCCTCCATCCTTCCCTCCTCCTCCACCCTTCCCTCCTCCTCCACCCTTCCCTCCTCCTCCATCCTTCCCTCCTCTTCCATCCTTCCCTCCTCTTCCACCCTTCCCTCCTCCTCCACCCTTCCCTCCTACCCCCCCCTCCACCCACACACCTGAGAGGGTCACAGTTACTACAGGTGACCGACCCCTCACGTGTTACGGGTGTACCTGAGAGGTGAGGGACTTCCCCTCTATCACCCCTCACCTCTATCACCCCTCACCTCTGTCACCCCTCACCTGTCACCCCTCACCTCTATCACCCCTCACCTCTATCACCCCTCACCTCTGTCACCCCTCACCTCTATCACCCCTCACCTCTATCACCCCTCACAGAGACAGACAGAGGAGAGAGAGAGAGAGAGACAGAGGAGAGAGAGAGAGAGAGAGAGAGAGAGAGAGAGTTCAGTCTTGTTACAATGTATTACAATACTGTACTCTCCCCCTCTTTCCCCCCCTCCCTCCCCCCCCCCCCCACACCCAGAACACTAAGGGAGGGAGGGGGCGAGGTGAAAGGCCCCACTCCGTCTTTGTTGCCAGCCGGAGAACCAATCACAATTCATATCTATTCCAGACTGGCTTCTCATTGGTT
>CAUDMG010000173.1:20000-37500 GCA_958450375.1 Homarus gammarus
TCTCTCTCTCTCTCTCTCTCTACTTACATCTTTCAGTCTCTCTCTTGAGGCCGATGGTTTAACTTACAACCCTCTTAGGACGATGGTTTAAGCAATAACTTAAACCATCGTCCTCAAAAGCTTATAACTCAAGCCATCAATCCTCTAAAGGTCACCAACAGGGCGTTTCTTTTAAGTCCAGGATGTGAGAGGAGATAAGAATTAGCGTATCCTCCCAAAAAAATCAGGACCCCAAGCTAGATGCCTCATAACTTATACAGAAAACGTATGTAAGAATATCAAAGGGGTAACTCAATCATTTCGTTTTGCCCATGTTATCTGTCGCAGCAACGGGAATAACCAATAAGATATCTCAAACAGAACCGAATAACTATTGATTTACTATTGAATTTAGATTATCCAGACTATTTCTAACCTGATTTGATCTGTCTTAGGATAGTACGGCTACGTGCTGAGAGGATAGTAATATGGGATGGAATAATCGTGGTTAGCGGATAGGGTTAGGTATGGAAGGGGGGGGGGGGAAGAATTAAGACGTATGCCTAACATTTATCGCCATAAAATACATTTTTCTTGTGATGGATTTTAAGTGATTTTTTTAAGTGGAAGACAGAGTTTAATCTAAGGTTTTATTACGGGGAATTATATAACTCTCTCTCTCTCTCTCTCTCTCTCTATTCTGAAATTATATAGTGTTTTATAGTAAATTGTCGAAATTATTATTATTATTAGTAGTAGTAGTAGTAGTAGTAGTAGTAGTAGTAGTAGTAGTAGCAACCTAACCTAACCAAGTCTACCGTTACCATAACCTAAAGTAACCAAACACCTTAATAACAATACTAGCTGATTCTAAGACTACATTAGGCTATCTCACCCCCCTCTTCCCCATCTCTACCCCCTTCCCTCCCCCCTTCTTTCCCCTCTCTACCCCCTTCCCCCTCAATAAAAACAGTAGCTGGTCTGAGGTATCTTTTTTATGACCCTCCTCTACCTCTTAAGGCCCATAGACCTCTAGTTAATCAGGGATATAACGATAAGTTGTGTGTGTGTGTGTGTCTGAAGTTGTGGTCATTTGCGAAGACACTTATACACTGATGGAATGAGAGAGAGAGAGAGAGAGAGAGAGAGAGAGAGAGAGAGAGAGAGAGATAACCCACCTCACCACCGTCATACTGTAGAGTACCGGACACGACTGAGTATTTAAGGAAGAAATTAATTTAAGAGCCGAAAGGACAATTATCACCCTGGCTGAGTCCCTGTGACACGCGACCCTTGTAAACAAAGCTCTCTCTCTCTCTCTCTCTCTCTCTCTCTCTCTCTCTCTCTCTCCTACTACTACTACTCAAAATAATAAATAACGTCCCACACATACACGCACACACGCGCGCACACACACACACACACACATGGTTGTTACAGTACACCAGTTAATTAAGTCGGGGAAACTGACCCTCTGATTGGCTGTCAAGACGTAGTTCACAAAGGCCTATATTCCTGCCATAGTTTTTCCTAGCTTTCTTGTCTTAGCTGTGTTGTGTTAGCTCTGTTTTCATAGATCTGTTTTCCTTGCTATTATAGATCTATTTTCCTAGCATTAGTTTCCTAGCTATTGTTTCCTAGTTCAAATTTCCTAGCTGGAATGTCCTAGCTTCATATATCTACCTTTGTTATCCTAGTTGTTGTTTTAGCTCTATTTTCCTAGCTTCATTTTCCTAGCTGTGTTTTCCTAGCCTTATTTTTCTGATTGTTTTGTCCTCCCTAATTTGTCCTAGCTGATTTTCCCACCTCCGTTGTCTTAGCCAAACATTATATATCAGACAATTTAACTATTTCCCAAACAACAGGAAAAACAAGACAATTTTTTTTCATTTTTTTTCATTTTTTTTTCATTTTTTTCATTTTTTTCATTTTTTTCCCAGGACATGAAACACTGTTAAATAGCTAGTGGTGAAGCCCGAGTGACATTTGAGTAACGGTAGACTTGCCCTGAGTGACCCAGAGTAAGGTTACCGTAGATGAGTGACGCCTGAGTAACTGGAGCGTTGAGTATTGAGTAACTGGAGAGAGGGGTGAGGTAAACTGGTGAGTGATTTAGTGAGGGACCAGAGAATCCTGAGTAACGGAGTGGGAGGTTAGTTTTTCGTTGAGTTACTAATATTGAGTGAGTGACGCCCCTCTTCCTTCTTATATTTCATCTCAACTGACATCTCTCTCTCTCTCTCTCTCTCTTCTCTCTCTCTCTCTCTCTCTCTCTCTCTCTCACTAGGTCAAAGGTCAGGGTTAGGGATCCCTTTAGGGCGGTAGCTTGATGCCTCTTCAGTTTCATTAAAGATTGTTGCGTCAGAGAGCTCTATGTGTGCTAATCCTCACTGCCTAACTGAGTGATTGACTGGCTGATGGATTGAATGAATGAAAGAGATAGAGAGAGAGAGAGATACTGTGAGAGAGAGAGAGAGAGAGAGAGAGAGAGAGAGAGGAGAGAGAGAGACAGAGACAGAAAAAAGGCGAGACAGACAGACAGAGAGACAGACAGACAGAGAGATAAACCAGGACAGGATGCACCACCACCAGTAGGTCACACAGGAACTGCCTTAAATTGCCTCCGATTTGTCGAACGAGTCATTAGTGGTGAATGGAGGCGGGTCACCATCACACCGCCTCCTCCCCCTCCGCCTCCTTCTTCTTCCTTGTCCTCTTCTTCCTTCTCTTCCTCCTTCTTGTATTGCCTCACTCCTCCTCCTTGTACTACCCAGCTCCTCCTTCTCCTCTTGCTTCTCCTCCTCCTCCTTCTCCTCCTCCTCCTCCTTCTCCTCCTTCTCCTTCTCCTCCTCCCCCAGTGCTGGACCCTCAATAACACGTGTTCATCAACTAAGGGCCCGCCACACCTCCAAGGGCCGCCCTGACCACTTCCCTGACGCAGTAAGTCATCGCCATGTTCTCAAGAAGCGACAGAATCACCTTTAACGTCCGCCGGAAGTGACGAGAGACAGACAGACAAACAGACAGACGTACAGACAGAGACTAAACAGGAACAATAAAGTCAGTGTCGTCTCAGGGTCCCGGGAGTGTTTTGGGTATGTTGTAGTGTAACCTAACCTATCCTAACCTATCCTACCCTTTCCTACCCTATCCTAACCTAGCCTAACCTATCCTACCCTTTCCTACCCTATCCTAACCTATCCTACCCTATCCTACCCTATCCTACCCTATCCTTACCTATCTTACCCTTTCCTACCCTATCCTACCCTATCCTATCCTAACCTATCCTAACCTATCCTACCCTATCCTATCCTATCCTAACCTATCCTACCCTTTCCTACCCTATCCTACCCTATCCTAACCTAGCCTAACCTATCCTACCCTATCCTACCCTATCCTACCCTTTCCTACCCTTTCCTAACCTATCCTAACCTATCCTACCCTTTCCTAACCTATCTTACCCTTTCCTACCCTATCCTAACCTATCCTACCCTTTCCTAACCTATCCTACCCTATCCTAACCTATCCTACCCTATCCTACCCTATCCTAACCTATCCTACCCTTTCCTAACCTATCTTACCCTTTCCTACCCTATCCTACCCTATCCTACCCTATCCTAACCTATCCTACCCTGACTTAGCTTCACCTATCCTAATGTAAATTGTCTATAATAACAATACTTCTTCTACTAGTAATAATAATTGGAAAAACAACAACCACCACCACCAACAACAACAACAACAACAACAACCACAACAACCACAACCACCACCACCACCAACAACAACAACCACAACCACCACTAACAACAACAACAGCAACAACAACAACCACAACAACCACCACCACCACCAACAACAACAACCACAACAACAACAACCACAACCACCACCAACAACTACAACATTACTAAGACGATCTACATAACATCTCTTCAGTTATTCCTTATTTTTATCTCTTCCTTCTATTTATACATTCTTAACGTTTTTTTTATTAATCTCTATTCATCATTTATTCTATCTGTTTATTCTGTTTTTTCCTTTATTCTCCTGTTTTATTATCGTTCTCTTCCCCCTTCTCTTCTGTCTCTCTGTGTTTGTACAATTAGTTGAGCCTTCAGTGACAGACAGACAGACAGACAGATGGACAGATATACACACACACAAGTAAAGAGGATTAGGGATGTAGGGATAAAGAGACAGAGAGACAGAGAGAGAGAGACAGAAATTCATAAACATTGAAATAAAACGTAAGACCTCCAGGAAGAAACTGATAAAAGAAAGATAGAGAAATCCAGTAAAAGAGGAAGAAAGAGAGAAAGGAGAGACAGATAGATGGAGAGAGAGATAGATCAAGAAGAGAGAGAAAGAGAGAAAGAGAGAGAGAGATAAGAGCCACTTCAAAACTACACTAAGCTGCTGTGGTCATAAAGAAATATGATTCCTTTATTCTCTGTGTTTACCATCTCACTGTGGGTCCCGTGGGAAGTTCATATATACCAATAGTACCCCTCCCTCTCCTTTTCCTAGCCCTCCTTCCACCTCTTCCCTCCTGCCACGCCCTCCGTAAAGTGTCTTTCCCTCCTTCACCGCCATATAAGGACATCTGAAGGACTTTTTTTTTCCCCCTATCCTTTCAATTTTTTTTTTTTTTTTAAGGGGAGTAAAAATCGGCGGAGGATTATGCAGGTAAATGTGTGGTACTGGACTCTGGTTTTGGGTCACAAAGCTCTAGGTCCTCAATGCATCTTGGGGTTTACACTCAAAGGGGTCTAGGGGGGTCTGGGGGGTCGGGGAGGGTCTGGGGGGTCGGGGAGGGTCTGGGGGGTCGGGGGAGATGTTACGCTTTACGGATTAAGGACAAGATTCTATTGAACACCACCTGCTTTAACACTCCCTCCATCCCTACCTCCCAACCTACCCCTACCTACCTACCTCTCTCCTTCTACCTCCCTCAGAAAACCTTTTTATTACAGCGTCTTATCACGTATCAGTGCCTTCCCTTCCCTCCCTAGCCCTCTCCCTCCCTACCTCTCTCCCTCCCTACCTCCCTCCCTAGCCCTCTCCCTCCCTACCTCTCCCTACCTCCCTCCCTCTCTCTAGCACCTGTACGCTATTCAAGGATTTTCTCTACTTAAAAGGTTCGAAGGAAAAAATAGATATACCATCATTTACCCTTTTTTTTTTTTTTTTTTAGTTTTCACCAAATATTCATCCATCTTACCCTCTTATCACATCTTGGTTAGGTTAGGTATACTTAGGTTATGTTACGTTCGGGTAGGTTAGTTTCGCTATGGTTAGGCTAAGTTAGGGTTAGTTTAAGTTAAGTTAGTTTAAGGTAGAGTACGTTAATTTAGATTTCGTTACGATCGGCTAGGTTAATTTTACTAGGTTAGGTTAGGTTAGGTTACATTTGGTTGCGTTAATTTCGTTTGGCTCGGTTAGTTTTGGTTAATTTTGGTTAAATCTCGCTAGGTTAGTTTTGGTTGCGGAGGAGTTGGTTAGGTTAGGTTAGTTCAGTAGGGTTAAATTAGCTCACATCTTCAAAAAGAGCGAAGGAGGGAGAGAGAGAGAGAGCTAAGAGAGAGAGAGAGAGCTAAGAGAGAGAGAGAGAGAGAGAGAGAGAGAGATGAGGCCAGAGTGAGAGGGCAAGGGTGGAGGAAGGAGGTAGTCACTCTGGCCTGGCATAAATCACTATTACTTTGTACCACCTTCAGCGCCTCCCCCAGATAAGAACTCAAGGTCCCCCATGGCTGGTTTCTTCCTGTATAATTTCACCCTTGTGTTTGGCTCCTCCCCTTCCTCACACCTCGACCCTCTTCAACATGGCGCCGGGTGAAGGTTCTGTCTCAAAAGTCACCAATGCCACACAAACACCATAAGGTTCATTTTGTTATAGATTTAGTATATGATTTTGAGCTGAATGGACTACTTGTAGGTATGTCTTTCTGTACTACTGTGGCCTTTGGAGCTATTAACTCTATAAGGGTTAGTTTTGTATACACTTAATTATGGATTTTAAGCCGTAAGAACCTTGGTGCATAAATCCCTTTTGAGTTTATGCATCTCAACACGGCCGTACAGGTTCTACAGAGGTTCCTAAATCACCAGAACCACAAGAATCATATGGTTCATGTATATGGTATGATTCAAGGGGATTTTGAGCCATATTAACCACTAGGATTTATACCCGTCTTGGTTTTCCCTCAGTATAGCATTGTCTTGTCCCGGATGTGGTCGGTCTTGGGGTGGGGTAATGAGGGGGAATGACCTGGAGGCACTAAGGTCGAGAGTTACATCTCGTTATTAGCCACAGTGGGACGTAAGGATGGTAGTGACTGTCCTGGCCTGCTGCTGCCTCTGCTACGTCTGGTACACACACACACACACAGACACACACACACACACACAGTTTACTTAAGGGAAATTGGAACAAGAAGAAAAAGGTGAGGAAATGAAATAGACAATAACTAAAGATCATTGGGTTTTTTTTTAATATATACACTACATATATACATTTATTTATATATATCCCGAGGCGACAGAAGGCCATAACCAACAACAAAGACTGGAGTAGTCATTATACCTACTATTCATAAGGTCCAAATTGGGTCTTAGTACATATGCAAATTCGCCAGTCATAGCGAGGTGTAAAGGTGTACCTGTCCCTACTCCTAGACAAGGGGCGTATCTCACTACACTCTGGGGATGGTGGTGGTAGTAGTAGTAGTAGTAGTAGTAGTAGTAGTAGTAGTAGTAGTATCATATTAATTCATGCACCAAAACTAAAAGTTAAAATCGCATCTAACTTATAAACTTTTCTACTACTTTCATTTCACCAAAGTTATCACCACCTTCTTACACCATAATTTACCACCAGCATCACTTATCTCTCCGTGTCTCGTCTCCTCCCTTTACTCGTTATTGTCTCCTATCACTCCTGGAATCTTTCTCATTCGGCCTAGCATAAAAAGGTGATATTTATGGCCACTGGTATATGAGAATGTGGGAATAGTTTACTTTTTTACTATTATTATTATTATTATTATTATTATTAGTAGTAGTAGTAGTAGTAGTAGTAGTAGTAGTAGTAGTAGTGGTAGTAGTAAAGAGTAGAATGGAAGCTGCTCTGGTCGACATTTATTAAACCTTCATCTACACCACCACGATAATCACGTCTTTTCCCTCTTTTAATTGGAAGTAAAATAATAATATTACGAAATATTAAGTTTGTCTGATTTCTTAATAAACCGCAACAAGTAAAAAATAAATATAGGAAAATGATTCTTCAACTCTGTGTGTGTGTGTGTGTGTGTGTGTGTTTTCTTAGCTTATATGAAATTTATGACTATTTAACATATTACCATAGTTATCCCAAGTCGGTGCTTTCTTATAGATATTAAAGAAAACAATTTTTATTTAATGGGTAACTAAATAATTTTTGGTAATCTACTATTTTATCTCTATTTTCATTCTGTTACAAGTCATTAAAGGAGGGAGGGTATTCAGATATTTATAACAGCAATTATAAATCCTGTTACATTAGTCGCCGATCAAGGATATGGCAAAGTCAGGTGTCAACATGTAAAGGTGTGTAACCGTGTATTGACAATGAATAGATAGATAGATAGATAGATAGATAAATAAATAAATGAGCAGGTATAATGTTCAGCCTGTTACTCTATTAATAATAATAATAATAATAATAATAATAATAATAATAATAATCATTCGGTAAAATTGTCATACAGGTTTATGATTGGATAAGCTTCAATATAAACGATGCAGGTATACAGTTTAGCATTAATATAGACAATTTAAGTATACAGTGAACGTAGGCCGTGTGAGTATACAGTTTACTATTCCTAGACAGTGCAGGTATACAACAATGGAAAGCAGTGAGGTATTTTGGCCAATGAAAACCGAGAAAGCTGTAAAGATTCTTATTGTCAAGTTAACACAGCCTCAGTCACTCACCTCCTCGCCAAAGATACTGTACAGATAAATTTAAACAATAATTCCTATACAGAATAAACTCTCCCTTATCACTAAAGAAAGTATTAACTTTCTCTAGTATTTGATAACTCCCGGCAGCCACTCGGCCCCTCAATACACGAGTGTTTCTTTTTAAGCAAATTATTTATCAGTATATCTGGATAGAATGAGAAATTGGTATTCTTAAAACAAATATTAACCTCGCACACAATGACTTCGTCCGAGTTGAGCCACATACAAGACGTCACACAATTTTCGAAGGCTGGCAAGGTAGATGCACTCTATTGGAATTCACGTATCCGGTGCGTCCACTTGTTAAGTTTATTTACTTTGGGTGTAACCTGCTAGTGGGGGTTAGACTCGGGGTCCAGGTATAGTGGGGTGATGGGGTCTAGAGCCTAAAGGTACTGTTGTCCCGGGGCCCGGTGAGCTGAAGGGCCCGAGAGACAAAAAGTCTTCAATACGAGTCACAGTGATCTTACTGTTTGTGAAGAGTGGGGCAGTGTGTGGTGAGTGTCGGGGCCTGAAGTAGGTACGCTTGGGCTCTGGTCAGTACCTTGAATTAACTGTGAAGAAGTGGGTGGCTCTCCCATAGTGAGTGGTCCAGACTGCAGAAGACGGCCTTATGCAGTTTAGAAACAGTAATATAATTTACTACTGACGAGACAAAATATGGAGGCAACAGTGAGTATAAACTAAGATCACTCGCCATCAATTCTAATTCTCTCGCCGGTTTAAACATTGTTAGAATCCTAAATAAGAAAACGTAAATGACGGTGATCATATTCTAAATGACCTTAACCTCTGCAGGTCACCGGGAGTTAAAGAGCCAATTCATTATTGCAAAAGATCCGGCGGGGATTCGAGTCCAATAGCCTAGCGTGTGGCTGCTACCTGTTGCAGTACCAGCGCGGGGCCATACCTCTCCCGACCGTCGTGGTGTACGGAGGCAAGTGGTGCTCCTCCCGACCCTGCAACAAGGTGTGTGCAGTTGTGGTGTCTGTCACAGTGTCATGAATTATACTATATTGAAGGACGTGTGATGAACTAAGGTACAAGGTATTTTAGTACCTACAGTTCGCCGTGTTTATGTAGACGAATACTAAAGTTCAACACCTTTTAAATCATCTCCCAGATCAGGGTTAAAGTCTAGTCCTAAAAATAATCAATAATAATACGCTGTAAGATTTTGGTGTTTTACGGAGTTAAGAACACAATAGGCGTCTGATTTCTCTGTTTGGCTGTTAACTAGTGGTCCATCGCCGTGTTCATGGAGATTTGTTGTAGAAATTAGCGACTTGGGTAGACCAATACTTTTCAACCGAGCTTCATCAGTTTCTTGTCGAGTCAAACATCATTTTCTTACATGACTAATCCACCAACCCACCTCACATCACCCCAGGCCACTACAATCAACCAGTGGCAGTGATTAATGCTTGTATTGTTGGTTCCTTTGTCTCGTCTTTGTATGTGAACGGAGAAAAGTAATTAATTATGCTTTTTTTGTTTTAATATCACTAATTTACAGCCAGGCGAGGTGTAGTTGTCTCATTAACCTTACAGTGAATAGATGACGAGTTGGTAATTCATCTGTTGGGAACTATTGCAAATTGTTGGTGTGTTGTTATGGTTTGTTTATGGGGCTCTGAGGCTGACAATATTCCTGTAATTAAAGAAAACATTTGGTAACATTATTAAGTATCAGATCCGATTTGATAGTAAGAGATAAGTGATTAAACTCCACGAACGATGAACATTTTAAATCAGTTCTGGTCTTGAACCTTAACTACCCAAATTACTTAAATTCACAAGTCATCGTAAATTTTACTTTTTTTTATGGAAGCTCGGCTGAAAACTTGTAGATAGTAAATTAATGTAGATAGTTATGGCTAATATAATATTTAGTAAGAAGGTAAATACTTTCCAACAGAAGAATACGATTTGCATAACAATTTAAAACACACGTGAAAGGGGGGGGGGCCATATCTCTGATAACTACTAATTAATTATCGAACACTTCATGATATTTTGCTATGATGTATCCTTACACTAAAACTTGTTAGAATAATCAAATAAGACTCGTCAGTTATCGTGTACGGAACCCTGACGTAAACTGTTCACAAACACGGCCTCAAAACATGATTCCTCGCCTCCCTCCTTGATGGCTCGGGATTTTAACGTTACTAATGTATTACTGTGTTTCAACTCTTAGTTCTTTAAATAGTTGTTCTAGGTTAGTACATACACCAATAATTAATAACCAAAGAGCTACATTTATGTGGTTGTAGCCAATGTGACAGTGTCTATGGTTGGGTTAATCTCATAAAGGTGTCTTAACAAATAAATGAGTGGAAATGTTTTTTATTCAGTGTGTGTGTGTGTGTGTGTGTGTGTGTGTGTGTGTGTGTGACAGACACCTCAAACAATGTCACAGGAGAGGTGGTAATGTCAGAGAGGTCCTGGGAAGCCACACCACCGAGTTAACCTCAGCACCACAGTTAACACGCGATAACATACCATTATCTTACCAAGGTTGTCTCACAGAATAGCGTTTACTTTAGGCTTTCCGCAGTTCACACCTTCACTGACTAACTTAACTGACACAGGTTACTTGGGTTATTCTGGTTGAAGGCTTTGACCATTAATATCCAGGTGTTCATGTATATCTCTTAACACTAATTGGTACTAAAACTAACAGGTAGGATAGATCGAGAATACTCTATTGGTAGATGATATATTAGTCAATTCAGTTCCTTACAAATATAAAGTACTTGTTAAGACAATGATAGGCGTTCCTCTGGTGTCTGAAAGTAACTCAGGGTACCGGGGTGTGTACCTATAGGGTAAGAACGCGCCCAAGGACCGTAGGTGTTGCAGCTCAGTGATACATTATAATATGATCATCAGTTGGACTTGCTCAGTGAATCTATATTGGTATAAAATCATGGGTAAAAACTAACTCGTATTCTTTGGTTTTTGTCCAGTCAACCATCTTCAGTTTCTTGGGGAAAAACTTTAAGTTCATTACGTTTGACTCTTGTTCCATCATCCACCCCAAGTAAAACAGACAAATTAATCTATACGTTTCTCATTTATTTACAGACAATTATGGGCAAATGAGGTGTGTGTGTGGCGGCTGCAGTACAGTACCCACAACCAGTGCTAACCGCCCCTCTCTCTCTCTGGAAGATGCTGAAGAAATAAATCCCTCTGTTATGCATAAACTTACTAAGACAAAGTGACTACAGCATCATGTGTTAGAAGAGGTTAACGTGGCAGCACCTCCAGCTTGGCTCCTCTGGTATTGTGAACCTGTTGCTCCAAGAATGAAAGTTAGATGCTTGAACGCTCCGGAAATGGCCTTGGCGGAGCGGTACAATGCCATGATAAATGTGGACGGCGTCTGGGCTTGGCGTGTGTTCCTCTTGGGCCAGGGGCGATGCTGTGCTTTTCTGAGCGGAGGAGGAGGAGGAGATTCCTGATTGGCTCTCATCATCCACTGTATAAAACTAAACATCGTGTCTTAACTTAGTGAAATATGAACGAAATATAGGATTTTATTGACACTACTGAACTGATGGCAGGTTGAGTGTGATGAAACTTAGAGCTGATAACTTCCTGTTGGGTATTTCACGCAACACTCACCTCTACCGACGTTCTCTGTGTCTTACTTGATTGTCGCTCTCACTGTGGCTGTGTAGCTCTGTTATGACCCCGACGTGGGAAGGCCGGCCATTAGTTCCCTCGTGTGTCAGGTGTCGTTAAGTGTTCGGGAATGATTGGCTAAATGATGTTGAAGTTACGATGGTGTTTATTCAGTCAAGTAAAACAAACATCAATATAAAGAAATCCAGAAAATATTTACGTAATAACAAACTGAAAATAGTGTTGTTTTTTTTGGCCATTATAAAATATACAGTAAATTCTAAAAAAAAGTCTAAACTATACACAATTTTTCCAAACTTGAAATACATAGTAGAAATATTATGAAAAATTATGTCATTGAAAACCAAATAATTTTAATAAGATGAAAAATTGAGATGAAATTGATATATATATGAAATGTCCACCGAACTAACATAGATGAACTGTGTTGTGAGAGAACGAGAAGTGATAACATTTGTCTTTACTACGACGGAACACTTCAGGTTCACCTAAACCTCACATAACATCACTACTGAACATCTGAAGCGGCCATCATGAGTTTTCCGTGGTCTTTAAAAAGTAAGTATTGTATAAATTTCAAGTTATTTTATTCTTCTTTTTGGATTATCAATGTTTTTTTTTATTGTCCAGTTTTTTTGGTGATTGTTTCAGATTTTTAGTTTGATATATTTTGTGTCTAAGTCTTTTATTAATGACTTTTTTTTATATAGTATTAAACTGGTTGGGAATGTGTGCCTTATTTTACAGTTGGGGGAAGTATAAGGGTCGAGTGTAGTGCCGACTGTATTCCCTCTAGATGTAACGTAAAAAGGTTGTACCAGCAATGCCTCAAAGGGTTCATCAGGCTAACTGGATCCACCTTCATTTAGCGTCACTTGTTGATGAATACCTACAAAACTTAATTATTTTCTAAGTTAAGAGGTTAAATTACTGTGATAAGGAGATATTTCGGAAAAGTTTTAGACCTCTTCCCAGTGTAAACCGAGACGTTGGCCTGTAATAGCATATCAGTCACCTACGAATGGTCTCCCGTCTCTCCTGAGCCACGAACCCTAAGATTCAGATTCGTGAACCCCGAGTCATAAACACATGCATTAGTCTGTCCATAATAGCTTCGGATTCATGAGTTTGAGTCCCGGGGTTCGTGGTTCAGGAGAGGCAGGAGGACTTTTGTAGGTGACTATATATTCGTATTTGTCTTTACGCTTCACTACTACATGACACTAAGTATATTGAGGAATGAAAGACGGAAATTACCCTTTGGAATTTCCTTTCGGTCTTGGGTCAGGGCAGCCATTATGACAGGAAGACCCAAGTGTCAGCTGGGGTTATTAAGGGAGCGTTTCAGTTTCTCCACTAACCCCCCCCCCTCCCCCCCCTCCTCCTCCTCCCCACGACACGTATTGATGACGATGATAAACACGACGACGATGACAAACACGACGATAAACACGACGACAAAAACGACTACATAACGACCTACTTAGAACAATTTTCGACTTGTAGCTTGTGAGAAAATGTCGCCTTGTTGTATATCCATAAGCTCAGGTCGTGTCGTGTCGTATTTGGTGATCACTGACATCACCTGAGAGCTAAGTAAATAAGACGTCACATCCTGTACAAATCCCTTACATCTTCAAAGGCTTTATCCAATCACCTTTACCCTAACCATCCATCAGCGACGGTGACAGATGCCCAGAATTGAGAAAAGAAAAATTGACTGGGGGTTGACTATTACAAGTTGATGGTGAGGTTTATAGTCCAGAAATGAAATCTAACAATATTAGTCATATCTTCTCATTCATTTTACCTTCCTGTATAACCTGTAGAGACATTGTAGTTTATTCATAGACAATATATTATAGGGTTAACTGATGTAATTTTGGGGTGAGATGTGTTTTACTTTGACTGTGAAATTTAGTTGTCAGGTAGGAATTGATAGTTTTATTTTTTTATATTTAGAAGATATAGACGCGATTTGTTGACTGATAATATAAGGTGAACTAATTTGTGTTGTGTTATGTATGTATGTATGTATGTATGTATGTATGTATGTATGTAATGAGTTTGACAAGTCAGACACAGAACGTCGACAATTGGTAGTGATCATTAGTGAATTGTACTGCCCCTTTAGACAGTGAGAGGGCTTCTGTAAGTGGTAGTTAGTAGGTTGTTAAAGCTTCAAGTGAGGATGCTGTAACGAGGGGCAGAGGATGTGTAGAGTAGTTATGGTAGGGGGGAGATGAGGAAATGGGGAGAGGGGAGGAAGTGGGTGGGGGAGGTGGAAAGGCGGGGAGGATGTAGGGAGGAAGGGAGATGGAAAGGCAGGGAGGAGATGGGGTGAAGAAGAAAATGGGAAGGAGGGAAGATGATGGGAGGATGGGGAGAGGGGATGGGGAGACGAGGAGTGAAGGAAATGGGGTGGGGTAGGAAATGGGGAGATGGGGAGGAAATGGGGAGATGGGGAGGAAATGGGGAGTGACCTTCCAATTGTACTCTAAACAGTCAGAGTATTTTCTTTACCATATTGTGATTAAGGTGGTTCATTTACCAGGGTCACAAGGGGTCATGTTATTGAAGGTGATTGTACAGGAAGTTAAAAGTGAAAGTGATTGAACTTGAATAAGAATCGAGGTGGTGGTGGTAAGGACTCGTGATTGACAGCAGGAAAGAAACTACTGGTTAGGTTATTTACGAAATGATGAAAGATAACGAAAAGGGTGAAATAAGGTGAAGGCCATAGATGATGATGATGATGATGATGATGATGATGATGATATCGAATGGAAGAAACGGGTTGAGATACAGGAATAAATACAGGTTCATTAATTCAGGTTTGTGTACAGACAGATACAGTCATTTATGAATTCGAGAACAATAATACAGTTTGAGTTACAGATACAGGGAGGAGGGATGGATACAGGTACAGTGATTTATTAGCAGTACGGGTTATATTTAAAAGACAGACAGACAGACGGGTAAACGCTTAAAGACAGATAGACAGACGGGTGAACGCTTAAAGACAGATAGACAGACGGGTGAACGCTTAAAGACAGATAGGCAGACGGGTGAACGCTTAAAGACAGACAGACGAGTGGGTGAACGCTTAAAGACAGACAGACAGACAGACAAACGAACGCTTAAAGGTACACCAGTTCCTGTTCCAATTTCTGACATCCTCTGTGTTAGAGTTAGCCTCGTGTCGTGAAGGAAACACTCTCATTACGTCAGGTTGTTGGGTTGTGCTACTAACTGCATCGACCTGCTGTAATTACTGAGTGAGTGAACTACCTGTGTTATATGACGAGGTTAAGTAAAGATTTTAATGTTATATTTTTTTATGTATTTTTTGTCAGAGAATTATTTAGCATGATATTGTGGTAAATTAGAGAGTGTTTGTAAGTTCTTTTGCAGTTTATGGTCCGTATTAAGCACCATAGCTTATTCCACCTGATGAATGAACAAGCTAACCTAAGAAGATCTAACGTAACTTAACTTAGCCTAACTTAACTTAAACCTAACCTAACCAAACTCCATCTCATGAAAGTTATTAGAAGTTACCACAAGCAGATCAGAATCAACCTAACCCAACTTTTGTCCGCCATCTGAAACCTTCACAGATTTCTGAGGGTCCGGCTGTAGTAGACTGTTTCCCTATTATTAATATTTGTGGACGACAGATATGAACCTACTGACCTTCCTGGGAAGTTTATAGTAGAGGATATAATGCGATATTGCTATTTTTTGTTGTGTTCTTTGGTATATGAATGAGCGTGTGCCTCCCAACATCTTTAATAGTTTACCCTGTATGTTTCGTTTTCTTATGCGGCGTAACGTTTAACAGAGTATGGATGGGATAACTCAAATATTTTTAATACGTCTTGATGTTTGTGTTCTAGAGTCGAAGACAATTTATGGAACAACAATGGTTACAGAGAATGAAAATATATATTAGGATCACACTAAATATTATGGAATGACTGAAAGAGGAAGAATGAGGTAAATATATAGATGAGCTTCGTAGACTTTTTTCTCTCTGGTGGTTCGTTATGATAATGCAAACTACCAGAAGCGATGTTATTTATTTATCAGTTTATCATTTAATTTATCAGCTTACTAGTCTGTTTAACCGTGGACACCGGATACCATGTTCACTCCCTCTAGTGCCCTGCCAGTTCCATATACCTTAACCTTACATAAGTTGTTGTTATATACACAGAGCACAGTCCACTGAAAATCCTGTAAGAGTGATTCACCCTCAGTTGCTTCACTCTATCCGTCACACTTAATATTTTCAATGATTTAAGAACGTCGTGTCAAGAATGAACCTCACCACCATGTTTTGAATAATTTATAGCTTGGATATTAGCTTTGTGTTAAGGCAGAGAACCATGACGAGCAGAATAGTCACGTAACGAATGAGCGCCATGCAAAGGGTTCTACGGACATAAGCTGAGGGAGTATTAGCATTCCTATAAAGAAGTTTTATTTTGACATTACTTTCAACTATATGACCTACGAATAATTCACCAGACAAACAAGAGTCAAGGGTTTGTCAGAGGTATTTCACAGAGGCTACATTTGAGATGGTTCATTCCCACACAGAACAATGAATTAGTTTACCCTTGAGTTTTCTTTTTTAGCCCAATAGTATTACTTCAGTGTCCTCAAGATGTAGGAACAATTTGTTGTCTATGAGCCATTATTTGCATGACTCCAGTTTAGATGATAACTCGTTAGCTATATCATTTGGATCTTTACCTGACACTAAACGAGCACTTGTCATCAGCATGCAACAATAGTATACAATTAACACTAATGAGAATGACGTTTACATAACACAGTAAGAGCAAAGGTCCCAGGATACTCCCTTATGGGACTCCACCGGCTGAGATGCGATTTAAACCAGCCAACAGACCCACTGCCAAGAGCCTGCAGTTTATCGCCTAGTGTATCATGATCCACTGTGTCAAGTACGGCTTCAGATGACCAAGAGAATACTGGGTTTTATTTAAGGCTCCTTTATTAACCTAGAGAATTTTAAATACTTAGAAACTGGATAAAATATTCCTGAAACAGCAACAAAAGTAAAAGCAAAGGAATTTATATAGAGAAAAATAATGATAGATGTAATAAAGGGAAGAAATAACGCAGGAAATGGGGAAAAATAAATACAAACGGAGAAAAATGGAAATATAATGATAACTTACAATAGAATGAAGAGTTGTGGAGTCACGGGTTCAGGTATAAAGGAACACATACTTTTTTGTTTCCGAAGCGCGATGACTGTGGGCCCTGGTATTGACCTTGGCTGTTGACACTATCCTATACTTAAATACCAATAAATTCTGATGCTAAGTCAAATAAAATACCGATAAAGGCTAATAATACGACTAAAATAAGAGAATTTGTGAATTAATTGTAAATATAAAACAAAGTTGATTATAAATTATATACAGTATTATGAATTATGTACGTGTTATTTATTTAATCTTTCTATTTTATTATCAGTTCATTTTAGTGTTCACATTGGCAGTGATGTTCCCGTAGATTTATTCAGTAATTTAATTTTATAATATTACAAGTATTATCTGAAGAGGAATAATCTAAGTTTAATTTTATAACATTTACAATATTACTTAAAGCGGTAGAACATATGTGACAAAAATACTGATCATAACAATATTGACTCCAACGTATATTGTAACAGTTCTAACCCACAATACGTTAGTTAATCATACGAGACAACTAAGACAATTCTGAACATGAATACGAGATGAAGTAATTAATTATGTCCCTGGAGTATGTCAGGGGTACACACAATATTGTAGTGCCGTTAGAAACACAAGCACTTTTCCCG